>BSQZ01000033.1:3247500-3297500 GCA_033239005.1 Lamellibrachia satsuma
TTCTTTTATGCATAGCCTGCAGGGTGTTGATCCTTACTGTAATTTGTCTTGTGTGAAAACCAAATTGTTTTATTATTGATGATCGTCTTTTGACAATGTGCAACTGTCCACGACACGTTTCCCAATAATATGCCTGTTTCGTTATGCGCAACTGACCAGACACTGACTACGTAACACGCCAAAATATCAAATGTAAATAAAACAGGCCGCAGTGTGTTCTTTCCAGCACTTCGTGGTGCGGATTACTTCTGACACCATGCATCGACTGGGGGTGCACGAGACAAGCACGGGCACAGAGATAGACAAGTAGGTGGACCGTACGTGAAATACAACCCCTTGAAAACACCGGTTATATGTTTTTTTTTTATACGCTGGTCTTCTGATCAATTTTGTCACCGTTGATGTGTTTCTGTGTGGCCTTCGAAATGTCTTCTGCTATCCTCGTGTGCCACAGATGTCGCAAAGGGCGGAAATAGTCGCATGCCACCTCCCTTTGTCCTCAGCCGCAGCTCGTTTCCAGGTTTACCACATTTCCCGCTTTCCCGCTCTTAAAAAGGTTCTTTTTCAAAATTTCTGTATGTCTTCCCATTTTTTTTTGGACTCCATCAAAGTACTGGTCTTTGTAGTCTTTATGGTGCTATTCTCAGCACATTGTCCAATCGTGTCCACTGATTCTTTCTGATAATTGTTGAGATGTACTCCTCTAGATAATCTTCATGCTTCTTTTTTGGTTTTGTGACCTCACCAATGGATTCCTCTGATCGTTCGGAGGCAGTTGTTCTCAAAGATGTTTAGTTTCAATTGCTCGTGTGCACCTCCAGTTTTCCGATCCATGCTTCAGCAATGAAATAGTATTTCAGTTAAAGATCTTCGTGCGAACTTTAATCATGACTTACTGTTCAGGTTTCTTGTTAAGAACTAAGCATGTTCTTTTGTTTTTCATACCATGTTTTTGAGTCTTCACTTGTCTGTCGTATTGTTGTGATGTGGTAATGTCGTAATGGGGTTGAGTCCGCAAAATGTGTTGCATTCTCATTAGGAATTATATATCTGTTGCTGCTTTTCCATCTTGCATTTCCTTAGTAATTATCCAGATTTCACTTATGAATTTATAGTAAGACCGACTGGACGCAACAACAGAGGAATCAAATCCTGGTTTGTTAATAAAAGCCTGTTCATACGAAATTTTACTTGCCCGATTTATCGGGCGACACAATTGGACGCATCTTTTCTTGTTGCTTTCATGAAATGATGCGTCCAATTGGCCCGGTCAACCGGACTACTAATCGCTCGTGTGAACTGGCCTTTCGTCAGCATGGATACGCTGGAAAATGTCGTTCCTATTGCACCACTTGGCATGCAACAAGAATTGATACCAGAAACACTGTTGCTTCATGTCGTTAATTCGGAGGGCCTGTGATCCAGTGTGCTTCGGGCCGACATCATAACGCTGGCGTGTGACAACGGCAACGTGGAGTGTCTGAGAGACGTAGCGTCCAGGATGGAGCGCTGGCTGGCTGTACCACAGTAAGTAGACTGCCGTCGTACGGGTCATGGTCATATCGGACACACCTTTTGCATAACCGGATACATTTGTAAGCTGATCACACAATTCAGTAGAAAGTTGGTTCATCAAACTGGTGGAACACTGGATGGCTATGAATTTCAGTCAGAACAGAAGTGCTTATGGAGCATCTAAGAAATGGTGTTACGGACTCCGTATACTGTACTTGACAAGCGTACCTCTTCACAGTAAATGTGTCGTCGTGTTGCGCATCGTGTATTGTAATGTAAAACGAATTGCCGATCAACAGCTTTGTTGCTAATTAATAAATGCCATTAATTTTCAACAGCCTTGTCATTATATTGAGGCGGTTGCAGTGATGTGACGTCGTAATGCAATAGTTCAAATAGTCTTCGCAAAAAAATCCGATATTTTGGTACCACTCCTGCTTTAAGTGTTTTCATGGTCTTTAAAAGACAAGGATGTTTGGAACATTAGTGTATTGTAACTAATTACACCTACATCGATGGTGTAAATGTTCTACTGTTTTACGCCCCATTACACGTGTAATGAGTTGATTCCATAAAATGTGTTCTCATTAGGAATCATAATTATACTTATGTTGGTGAAACGTATACAGTACATAGGCATCGTTGCGAAAAGAACCAACGTTTTTCACTACCACTAGAAGTAATCACATGACACTTTACATTGCAGCCAAAACCCTGTCAGCAGTAACTTGCGCCTAGTCGTGTACAGTTACGGCGTGCGTCAACTTCAGGGCGAGAAAGCGTTCAACACAATGTGGCAGCGATACGCCAGCACCACGTCAGGACAAGACAAGATGATCCTCATCCGCGCAATTGGACAAACACAAAATATATCTCATGTCCACAGGTATACGATTATCGCCACGCAATCGCAATGCATACGAAGACAAGGCAGTGTATCAACAATATTTGAAAATATTGCAAGGATAAAAATAGCATTGTCAATATCTATGGTCACTGTGTCAATTTGTATCCCACGTTGTATTAAGTGCCAGGAATAAAGCTTTATAAGAATGTAGAGAAGTGCTGAAGTAGCGATTTGCCACCCAGCGTGTTTTATACGGCAACACGGCCGTGAAATAGAAAAAGGAAATGGATCAATCGCAATTACATGATTGAGAAAGGGAAAGAAAGTCATGGTTTTGGGTCTATGAACCTATAAGAGTCACTAAAACATAACCCTCACATAATTGGTATTACCGAATCATGGGCCAACATAGACATAACAGATGATGAATTAGGATTGACAGGATACGTAATGTTTAGGAGAGATCGAATAGAAAGAAGGGGAGGGGAAGTTATGTTATATGTTAAAGAATCTATTCAGGCTTATGAAATAAAACTAGAAAGGGAAGCAGATTACGAGGAAGCTGTTTGGTGCAAAATATTTTCAGGAAATTAAAAATTAACTGTTGGTTTAGTTTACCGAAGTCCAAACATAAGCGAGGAGGACAACACAAAAATACAAAATGCTACAAAGGAAGTTAGGGAGATAATGTATTAGATATGTTTGTGCCATCACAAAAAGAATTAGTGGACAATGTAAAAAATACATGAACCATTGGGTAACAGTGACCACAATCAAATACATTGTGACATCAATGTAAAATCAGAAAGTAAAAATAAAAAACGTATAGGAGAAACTTCCACAAAGGTAACTACGAAGATATGAGAAAATACTTAGCTAAGCTAGATTGGAATAACATGCTGATGAATAAGACCGCAGTTGAATGTTGGAATATTATAAAATATGAAATTGAGAGTATCATCGATAAATTTGTTCCCTTGAAAAAACAAGGAAAATGGTCTAGAAAGAAACACTTGTCAAAAGAAGCTATTAGAAAAATAGTGTTTAAGCAAACTATGTGGAGGGTTTATAGGCGTACCAGAAAGGATGAAGACTATGCAAATTACAAAAAGGCATTTAACTTAGCTACAACTGAAATTAGAAAATCTAAAAGAACCTTTAAAAAATTGGCAGGTAATATAAAAAATGACAGCAAGAGTTTCTATACTTATATAAACAGTAAACAGAAAGTTCAAGATAAGATAAATTATATATACTCACGCCCACACACACACACACGCACGCACGCACGCACACGCACAAACACACACACACACACACACACACACACACTTATTAGTATGTCGTACATGCCGTTGTTAGTATACCTACATTAACGACAGTGGTCGATGCCGTTGACCTGCTCGAACTGACGTAGGTACCTGGAGATCATCATGGACGAGCGGACAGTGCCACGGCAGGACTTCTGCTACGCCGTCGCCTACATCGCCTACAACCCGTTCGCCCGACCGACCGTCTGGCTGTGGATGAAGGAACACTACGAAGACCTCATCAACAAGTGACGTAGTGCAGCAACAGATACACCAATCCAGGGTTTCGCGACCTATTGTTAACATATTGGCATACTAGGAGGGATAGGTTGTAAACTCTTGAAGCACGCACGCAAGCACACAGGAAGGCACCCACACACACAAATAGCACGCACACACACGCATGCACGCACGCACACGCGCTCGCGCGCGCACACACACACACGCACACACACACACACACACACACACACACACACACACACACACACACACACCCACACACACACACACACACACACACACACACACACACACACACACACACACACACACACACACACACACACACACACACACACACACACACACACACACACACACACACACACACACACACACACATACACACACAGTCCATTTCTCTATACTGATGTTTAAAAGCACATACTTTATATGTTGCGTTAAGAGGAATGATTTATTACCCATGCACGATGACATTTAACCACGTCTGATTACGATTAAAAACGTGTTCCTGCAAAAATTTTCTTGCTGATACAAGTATCCCATGACACACCTCATCACCCCATGACACACCTCATCACCCCATAACAAACCTCATCACCCCATGACAAACCTCATCACCCCATGACAAACCTCTCTCAGGAATCAAGTGTTATTACTTCATCTTTTGTAGGTTCGGGCTTGGCAATCGTCAGTTTGCCAGAGTTGTGCCGTACATATTGCAACATGGATCGAGCGAAGCTGACCTGAAAGAGGTAGCGTGTTGGCAACATTGTTTTGGTTTTTTATAAATACAAATCTTGCAGTTCATAAGAGATGGAGTAATCCGACAGTGCTTGAATACTGGTACTCGTACTCAATTACATTGGTAAGAAAGGGTATGTATTCGTAATCGTTTTCGACATGTAAAGTAATCTTAATCATAATTATAATCGCAATTACAATTCTCTTTATCGTTATGTTACTCAGACCCTAACTTCAATGCAAACAGGCATACGTGTCAATTCCATTAAGACAAACATAGTCCAGCTATTTGCATTGTATCCTATATCTGGTAACAACCAGGACGTTGTAGACAATGTATAGACAATAGCTAACTTACTTACTCCCTCCCTGTGCTGTCAGGCACACAAGGCAGAGAACGATCAATGTCATCCTTCTCTAACGTCAGCCATTTTTTCAAGCTCTTGCGTCTTACTGTTTTGGGTTTGGGCCTATCTTGGTCGTTGGTATGTTTCCTTTGTCGTCATCGTTTCCTCTTTCCATGGGATCTCCAGTGCCACCTCAGTTTGGATGTTCTTTTGGTGGCATTCGAAGGACATGACCCAAATATCTCCATCTTTGAATATTGTTGACTTGAGTGTCTCTTTTATGTGCGTCTTCGTTGGTGGTGAATTCTTTCCATCTTATGATTAGAAGTCTGCACAAGCGTCTCATCTGGATATTTGCTAGTTTATGTTCTGTTTTTTTTAATGGCTAAGCCGTTATTCAAGCAATGTGAAACAACAGTAGGCTGCTAAGTTAATGGTTTCAGTAATACCTGCAGCAAGTCAATTAATCTCTTCGGTTGTGTTGGGGTGGCAGGTTATGGCCTACACACATTCATTAACAGCAGGGCATGATTACATATCTTGTTTTGCATTCTATGTAAGCTTATCACACCATGTCATAGGTTAATTGGAGTAAATTTGATCTCCTCTTGACCTCTGTGTCTCTAGGGTTATTAAACTACATTCTTTTAGGCATTCCTCATAACCAAGTCTCTTAGTTCTGGAGTTATTTTAATTGTTATCTTCTGTATTCGTTCTAACGTATCTATATCCTTCTTGCCATTGTGGTCTCCAAAGCGTGTAAACAGTATTCTCAATTAGGCATAACTAGTGCTTTATAATCAATATATAGTTTTTTTTATGGTTATACCTAGAAAAGTATCTCACATTTTATAGTTTACTTTCAAATCTTTTTCTTTTGTGGATATACCTAGAAAAGTATCTCACATTTTAGAGTTTACGTTCAAATTTACGTAATGTGTCTTGGCTTTTACATTTCCCAAAATTAGATAACATCTTCCAATGTTCAGACCATTTAACTAACTTATCTAGTTCTTTTTCTAAATGTGGTTTACTTTCCATCATTTTAACCTGTTTAAGCACGTTTGTGTCATTACCACATTCCAATACCTTGCTTGTCATAGCATCGTCTAAGCCATGTGGTACCCCACTCAAAACTAATTTCCAGTTTGAAACCTAAACATCTAGTACAACTTGTCTTCTGTCAGTCAACCAGTTTTCAATGGAGTTGATTATGCCATCCTCGATACCATGGGCTTTTAATTTAAGTAGTGGTCTTTGATGTGGCACTTTATCGAAAACGTTCTGAAAATCTAAGCAAATAATATCTACCGGTGATCCCTCGTCTATTCACATAGTGATTTCTTACAAACAAACATAACATATTTGTTAAGCATGACCTCGCTTTTAAGAACCCATGTTGAGATGATGATGATGGTATTTAATTAACTTTTCTAATAATTTACAAATGACTGATGTTAAACTCACTGGTCTGTAATTCTCTTGCTTATTTCTCGAACCCTTTTTAAATAATGGTATGATGTTTGTTTCTTTCCATTCAAAAGTAACTACTCCCTCTTTTAGTAACAAGTTGAACTTTCCAGTGGTATACTAATTTGTTCTACTGTTTCCATTAGTAGTTTTGGCGGAATTCCATCCACTCCAGGTGATTTAGTATTCTTCATTTCTTTTATTTTCTTAGCTGTCATTTCTTGGGTTACAATTATCTGCCCAAAATAGTTTAATTTACTCAGCTGAAATTGAGCACCTGGTACTGGTAATGAACTGATATCGTGGTAAACTTTGAACTGATGCACTCATTTCAGCCTTCCGACCATTACAAACCCTGTTATGTTATGTTATGTTATGTTATGTTATGTTATGTTATGTTATACTTCCAGCGCTGTTTGGGTCTCGTATTTCGTACGTTTTGTTTACTCCTGATATATGCATAAAAACTCTTGCTATCATGTTACTTGCTAATTATTTTCTCATTGATTATTTTACATTTTATCATTTCAGTTATCGCTGCATTAAGTGTCTCTTTGTAATTTGTGTAGTCTTCATCATTTCCGGTACGCCTATAAACCCTCCATCATTCAATTGCTGTCTTATTCCTCAGCAGGTTATTCCAATTCAGCTTTGCTAAGTATTTTCTCACTTCTTTATATTTACCTTGGTGGAAATTTCTCCTGAATTTATTTTTACTCTGATGCTAATGTCAAAATGTATTTGATTATGATCACTGCTAGCCAATGGTTCGTGTATTTTGACATTGTCCACTAATTAATTTTATGAGGACAAAACTATATCCGATACATTCTCTCCCTGGTTGGTTCTAGCACGTCTTAAGTAAGGAAGGTATCGTTTATTAAAAATAGAAATTGTTGGTCCTCACCCCCTGTGCTCTCTATAGATTTCCATTGTATGTGTCCAAAAGTCTCTCATTCCACTTTACTCACTTCCTTCTTAACGTTTTGCATTTTTGTGTAATCCTCTTCGTTTATGTTTGGACTTCGGTATTCTAATCCAATAGTTAATTTTGAATTTCCTGTAACCACTTTGCACAAAACAGCTTCATCGCAATCTGCTGCCCTTTCTAATTTTACTTCGTAAGCCTGAATAGATTCTATAATATATAAAATAACTCCCCCTCCCCTTCTTCTTATTCGATCTATTCTAAACATGAAGTATCCTGTCAGTCGTAATTCAGCATCTGCTATGTCTTTGTTGGCCCATCTTTCGGTTCTGGTTGATTCCTTATTCTTATTTACTATGCTCCTTGCATTTAAACTCACGCATTTAAAGCCAGCTTCAGAAATGTTTTCGGAACATTTTGTTGCAGGTTCGTGTGTGTTCTATTGGCCTCTTGTCCTGTTTGGGGCACCTCTAAGTAACCCATGCGCTTCTATTTTAAACAATGTTTGCTACCAAAAATATTTGTAATGCTACCCATGCCACTGTCTGCTGTTACTAAGAGTTCGCAACACCGCAAATCCAACTTCCTCCTCCCTACATAGATAGTTGAACTAGCGTGTTAATCGCCATGTACCTGCAGTTTTGATAACCCTGACCCATGCTTCCTACTGCTGGTAAAATTCCTTTCAGAATTATCTGGTCAATCCGTGTGTCTTGACTAACTGCCTTTATTTCTTGGCTATGACAGTTAAGCCCTCCGTCTCTGCGTTATGTGTACCTACGTGCACTAGAATAGACCCTCCCTTGCCAGGACCCAGGAGTTTCTCCACCCTTTCTGTGACAATCTGTAGTTTTACCCGTGGGAAAAAAATTTAGAGCTTTGTCTGCCGTTAGGTGGCTCCTCGACAGCGACTGTCAAAGTCTTAGAGGAGTCTCCTGACCCTATTTTTGTTTACCTTAATATATACCATGTTTACTTACAACCATATACACCTGTATTATTTTAAATTATAATTTAACATGGATATCTATGAAATGTATGATGGGTATAATGTGGGGGACTGATCCGCGAACACTTAAATTCTTTACTTGTAGGCGGAAGACTTTTTCAAGAAGTACCCGGAAGCTGGTGCCGGAAAGAACCAGCGAAAGTCAGCCCTGGCGACCATTAAACGAAACATTGCCTGGAAGGAGAAAAACATCCCGACCATTGTGCAATGGCTTCAACATGAGTGAAGAGATGTTCCTTAGGTTTGTGTAATGACGCGTCAAAGAGCAGCGAATGAGCTGTGTCGGATGCAGCCATTGGCAGAGTTAGCGTTTCACTTTTTAATTGTATTTTAAAGATATTCTGCTGCAACACACAATAGTGTCCATATGTCAGCGTAACTGAGTTATGAATCAGAACTGATTCAATATATAAAAAATTTTAATGTGAAAAAAATATCAGGACATATGTAATACGTTTATCCTTCCATGTCCATTATATGGATCACAATATATCAGGACATACGTAATACGTTTTATTCATTATATGGATCATAATATTAGCATTTGCTAGATAATGTACAACGATTTTAATTCGTTAACTGATACGCAGCTAGCTGAGGGTTTTGTATAATTAAAATGCCCCAATTTTCAAAATAAAATCAAAATCAATAATGTTATACTTCAAAAACATTCAGTGTAGGTATGTATGCATTGTCCCTTAAACCAGTCGTTCAGTTAACCAAAGAAAACCGCTGTAGATTCCTTTTAAAATGTACGGTCAACATTATGTCCACGAGACGTGCAAATCAATGTTAATACCGTCCATATTTGTAAGCCATATCGCATCAATTTATATGACACAATATATATATATATATATATATATATATATATATATATATATATATATATATATATATATATATATATATATATATATATATATATATATATATATATATATATATGAAGCATACAAGTATTGTAGTTGTTTGTATACGTATAGCTAACATGTTATAAATAAGCTATAATGACTGAATCCCAAATATTACTGAATTATAGTGCCAACATAAGATTGCTTAAATCATTATTTATGCGTTATTATGTCAGCAATATAATTCGACATTTTTACTTGAACCAATATGTCGGTAAAGAAAACCAACCCTAAACTACATCAAGATATGAGATATTCAAAGCCTTATCCGGGTTACGTTGCGTCAGCTTCCAGAAGTGTCTTCGCAAACATTTGTTCGTTTTCGAATTGTACTCACCCTATACGACATGTTTATTGTTATTCTCTGCTAGTGTCATGCGAAGCGACAATAAAATATAATGAACTGTTGTCTGTCCGACATCTGTCGATGGTTCTCAGTGTATTCCAATGAACGGATTTATTGTTTTATCAAGACACGGTCCGGACGTTGGCACGGCGAATGTGTATTCGTTGCCTGGTTGCAACGGGCCTCCGTAGAAGCCGTGAAGTCCCGCCTTCATACAGTAAATCTTGCTTCTTACGCCCCGACCAACGCATCTGCAAAATGTGGGTACATCATATTAGAATAGAAGTGTATGACATGTCATCTTATGTTTCGATTGGTTTACTATTGCATGCAGTGTTTGTGAAATATAATTTGTTAAAAAAGTTCGTTTGTTTAATTATGCTCGTAAACATCTAAGCCATCTGGCGTATTCACATTCACTCACTCTAGGTAGAATTAGTGGTATTAAAGGAATACAGTCATATGACATGTGTTTTACCATTAGCACTCAGGTTGGACACCGTGGGGCCTATTTATGTTTCACATAACGAACACTTCCCACAATGCACGTCTAACGTCACTGTTATAGCCATGGCGCCCACAGGAACCGGCATAGGATGCTGCAAATGCATACCAATATTTTAATTACCAGTGCTTTACGCCTATTTATCAACCGATGACGCAATACTTGTATTCTATGTATTCTACACTCTATATCACAATCGTTCACGTCGACTCTATTGCCGCCACGCGGGAAAGCAAGAACGAAATATGCCAACCTGCAGTAGTCGTCCCGTCCGTCCCCGTCCATGTCCCGCATGAACCACGAGTTACGATGTCCCGCGTCGAACCCTCGCTTCGACACGTACAAGGCCGCATCGTCAGTGCTGCCAGCTAGCGTACAAGCCAGGAACTGCTTTCGCCGATTGCCCCCCGCAATGATCCTAGAGTTGGCAGAAACGGTCACATTGAGCAGTGAAGCACGTCAACTATTAACATTCGATAACAAATTGTTTCCATAGAACCGTTACCACGAAACGTCCGTCATTTGCTTAAATAAAAATTATATACAGTGAAGAAAGTAAAATAATGAAATACGATAACAAACTTACAATAGAACCACACACGGAGATCATGTACAGAACAGCCATAGTTGTGTAGTTAATGAAGTACGTGGTGGTATAATATACCTTAATAGATACCATATTACGTAGAAAATAGCAAAAAAAACTAAATAATAATAATGATAGTAATTAACTTGTATGACGCCTATATCCTCAAGAACTTGAGCTCAGAGTCGCAACAAAACAGAATCATTAAGCATAAGATGCATGAGACTAGCTAAGTAGGGTGGTTGTTTTGTAGATACAGCACGATATGGAAGAGTGGACAGCTTACAATTAATTCGATAAATAACAGGAAGCCAGGGTAAGTGTTTAAGTAGTGGTAGTGACGGTGAAAACCGAGGGGCCCTGAGAACAACACGTACCAGAAAATTTTTTACTCGTTGGAATTTAGCCAAATCTATTTAAACATTGTTATTTAGCAGTGAAATATAATAGTCAAGGCGGCTACTCGTTAATGCCGTTGATATTATTTTAGCAGTAGATATAGATATGTGACGCCGAATTCGGCGGAGATCACATATGTGATAGAAACAGGATTTACATACTTGAGAAATATGCTGGCGAAAGTTGAAGTCACTGTCAAAGACAACACCAAGATTACGAACAGTATTTGATGGGAACGTATCACTGCCAAGCAGTTTAACTGGAAAATGGCTGATGATCCTATTTCGTTGTTGTTTAGTGCCAATAATAATAATTTTTTTCTGGATTAAGCTTTAGCTTACTTGATTCCATCCAAAACAAGATATCAGTAACACAATCACTTAAAGTCGAAACAGATTCTTGTGCATTTGATTGTGAAACTGATATGTAAACCTGTGTGCCATCAGCATACAGGTGATGACTGAGATTATGATTAGTAATGACTTGGCTGAGCGACGTAGTATATAAACTAAACAGAACATGGCCAAGGACGGATCCTTGCGGCACTCCGAATGGAAGGTGTTGTGGGCAAGATAATGTGCCAGATATGTTAATGCCTTGGTGTATGTCTACAAAATATGATTTGAACCACCAGAAAAGCCAACTTGTCTATGAAGGCGTTGTAAAAGAATAAATGATCAATCGTATGCCTTAATGCATTTCCAGTTCAAACGTTAACGTGTTTCGCCGTTAATAATCATAATATACAACATGATACATTTGATTACATTAAGAAAACCACACCGGCTTCGCGATTCTGTAATGGTGTTTCTTTCTCCCAGATGGAATAGCAGTTGTATTTCCTTGAAGCCTACTGGGTTTACACGTTTACCTGCAATAGTCATTCGCCGCTCCCTGCCCTTGGATATCGACCCAACCACGGAATAACTTGGAAGACCCCTGGTCGGTGATGTCATAGCGCCTCGGTTTCACATCGGGCCATGTTTTCTGAATCTGCTGTGACACTGGTGTCGCGACCGTCGGCGCGTTTCCAGTCCTCTTTAGATCTGGATAATAACAGCACAGCCATGATACGCTACACATAATATCGGATTTTTTGGCGTAAACCTGGCTAACTGAAGCAGTCATTGCTATAATGAGAATTAGTAATGGCCGCGTGTACATTTACTTCAACGAGCGTACCTGCTAGCGTACCTGCGTGCGTGCCTGCGAGCGTACGTGCGAGCGTAACTGTGAGCGTATCTGTTTTTAAAGGTCCTTCTTCAATTCGATTTTTTCGTTCGTCACTTGTATGACAAATTTCACACACAAAAATGCCTATATAATGTCCACTACGACTTGCTAGCTCGTTTGTACAATTCTGTTATTAATTTGCTGAAATCATTGGACAAACTATTAAATTATTGCTGCCCGGATCAGGTGATTACTTTGTTTTGTACTTCACAAAGGGTACACCTAAGTTACGTTGTTTTGTACTTCACAAAGGGTACACCTAAGTTACGTTGTTTTGTACTTCACAAAGGGTACACCTAAGTTACGTTGTTTTGTACTTCACAAAGGGTACACCTAAGTTACGTTGTTTTGTACTTCACAAAGGGTACACCTAAGTTACGTTGTTTTGTACTTCACAAAGGGTACACCTAAGTTACTTTGTTTTGTACTTCACAAAGGGTACACCTAAGTTACGTTGTTTTGTACTTCACAAAGGGTACACCTAAGTTACGTTGTTTTGTACTTCACAAAGGGTACACCTAAGTTACGTTGTTTTGTACTTCACAAAGGGTACACCTAAGTTACTTTGTTTTGTACTTCACAAAGGGTACACCTAAGTTACGTTGTTTTGTACTTCACAAAGGGTACACCTAAGTTACGTTGTTGGCGAGTTTACAAATTTACGACGATCTCATACCTATCAAAGCTCTGCTTTAAAACAGAATTTTGATAATTGTTTAACTTTCTTCAACTCGAATGACCATATGTCAAATGGATCGTACCCCTATAGACAAACCCCTGGAGACCACGACGTTTTATATGCTAGTGTTTTACCAAGAAACTCAGAAATGAATTGCCGACATCTGCCTGTGGCAGTAAGTCAGAGGTGCAAGAACTCTACAAGTGCATTCGCTTGAGTAACGGCCGTGTCACCGACAGCGACGTGAAAACGATAAATGGAGCTTCGCCGTCGACTGACTCGGCGGGAGGGCGGCCGTGAGAAAGCACGAGACGACCTCCACATGAGAATGAGTCCTCCCCGGGACATGTGCCTCGTGAGATAGGATCTATACGCCACTCAACATCGAAAGTAGTGGTACCGTCAGTAGTTACTAGCAAACGTCAGTAGTTACTATCATAATAACCTAACTGCGTCCTTAACTGTCCCTGGGTTGTAACAGTAGCTCACTCCCCGGATAGTTTAAGCTATACCCTAGCCCCCTCCCGGGTCGGTACCCTAGCTCCCTCCCCGGGTCGTTACCTTAGTTCCCTCCCCGAATCGCTACCCCAGCTCCATCACCGGGTCGTTACTCTAACTCCCTCCCCGGATCGATACTCTATCTACCTCCCGGATCGTTACCCTAGCTCCCTCCCGGGTCGTTACTCTAACTCCCTCCCCGGATCGCTACTCTAGCTACCTCCCGGGTCGTTACTCTAACTCCCTCCCCGGATCGTTACTCTTGCTCTCTCTCCGGATCGCTACTCTAGCTCCCTCCCAGGTCGTTACCCTAGCTACCTCCCGGGTCTTTACCCTAGCTCCCTCCCGGTCGTTACCCTAGCTCCCTCCCGGGTCGTTACCCTAGCTACCTCCCGGGTCGTTACCCTAGCTACCTCCCGGGTCGTTACCCTAGCTCCTTCATGGGTCGGTACTCTACCTCCGCCCCCGTCCCGGTGTGTATGTGTGTGTGTGTGTGTGTGTGTGTGTGTGTGTGTGTGTGTGTGTGTGTGTGTGTGTATGCGTGCGTGCGTGCGTGCGTATGTGTGTCTGCGTGCGCGCGAGAAACCGGAGAGGAGACCAGCGCCCATAGCGGTGTGCACGAACACAAGCAACGCTTCCTGTGCTGTAATCTCGGAAACACGTCTTTACACATAGGCAGGAGGGAACTTCATTTCACGCGCATCAATGCTCCCGATGCATATGATCTATGTTGAAATGCATTTTACGCGTTGACGTAATTGATTACATTTAACTATGTGATGGTGGTGGATGTAACGCAAATATCTGTTTCGTCGTAGGTTCTTCGAAAAAGGCGATTTCAAAATGTCAAATACGTTCAAGTTTGTTTACTATGTTGGAAGTGAAATTGGCAGCTCAACGATGCATCTTTCAATCGATGGCCTCGCGGAGACAACGAACAAAGTGGGGGATTTCACTAGCAGACATCTACTGAAATAAATATATTCGTTTCGCCTGTCGCTGTCACTCAACCTGTCAGGAAGCGTGGCAAGCAGCAATATGAAACGAGCCCCGTTATTTACATATGAATGGATCTGTTTTGTCTAAAGTTGATTTTAGACCATAACACTATCACTCATTTGACAATGATTAATACATCGTTTGACAAACGTCATGTTTTATTGAAAGTACCAAGTAAACAACGTTATGCACATCCATCACTGAAGCATGCAAAACTAGACGCTTCTCGTGAACGTATTTCTGCCAAGCAGGCGCTGAATCCCAGTTATAGACACTGCTGTCTGCCTACAACCGTCGCTGGTCTCGTCTGTCGACGTACATTCGTAGACGACATGAAAAACGTCCGATCTCGTACTCGGTGCAATTCCTTTCATAAGCGAGGATGCTAAGCATAAATAAACAGTTTCGTTCTACGAGAGTTTCTGTCTACGCGCGGCCGTTGAGAGGACGCCACGCGGCTCGGCTGCGGGTCACTTGCGCTCTGCCAGCGCCGGTCGCCTACGCTGACAGAGGTCGTCGGGAAAACCACAGTTCAAAGCCAGGCGATACTTCCGCAGCCTCCGAAGCAGCTGCAAGTGTCGAGTGATGTCTTGGTTTAGGACGTGGAAGCACTGGCTGTCACGAACGACTGACAGCCGAGACTGTCACCGGGTTGTCAGCGCATTGTAGCTCGCGCGCTGCGTTTATGCGAAGATCAGAACATGGACCCTTAACGTGATACCAACCGCAATATTATTCCTCGACCAATACCCATAGCTACAAACCTTATTATAATCTCAAACTAGCGTTAATCTTTACGTGACTACTAGTCAGCATTCGGTATCACAATATCTTCAGAAATGTTCCATAAACCCTTTACGTTCCGGTTATCATTTCTTTGTCATGTGTAGACTGAATATAGTTAACTCAATTGTAACGTCACATTTTAATAGTCTACCGTGAAAGAAACGAAGGGTAACCATTGTCCTGTCACGTAAAACAACATCACGACCGAATAAAAACAATAAAATCGTCGTTTTTGAACTCACCTATTCCTATTCAGGCGACATCTGACACCCAAGTTTTTGTCTTTCTTTTTCTACAGTTATTCGCCATATTGTGTTTTGGGCGATCCACTTTCGGTTTGCCTTCAGGTGCCAGAGCCGTCAGACAGTGACTGTCTTCAGTCAATCTAAGTGTGTGTCTGATCATTTGTGTTCGTCAGTCGTGTTTGCACCTTGTGTTCTTACACTGTTTTCTGGAATGTGTTCGAAAGATGAATCTCATTCTGTGAGAAGATACGATGTTCGTTAAAAAAACAACTATATATGACACGAGCAAGCAGCTGTACAACGTATGACACGAGCAAGCAGCTGTACAACGTATGACACGAGCAAGCAGCTGTACAACGTATGACACGAGCAAGCAGCTGTACAACGTATCACGCGATAGTCGCAACGTTGACAGATTGTTGTCTTGGCAGACGGCATTGTTTTTTGCACGGTCACCTCAAAAAGATGACGTTTACAACTGAAGACACGAATTTGGGATGGATGAGAAACACATGTAAAAGATCAAGATATTCTGTGCTAACATTCGCGGACTCGCCTGCCGCCGTTCACCTCGTCGGTGGAAAGTATGTACTATTCATTTCCCAGCTGAAGGCAAACGTAGTTTATGCAATGCCGTACTAAGCGCAACATTCCGTTTAACGTTTTATAAAAAAGGAAAAATGTGTCTTGTCATCGATCTGTGGTAGCGTGTCTGTCAAACCCCACATTTTAAACACCGAAGATCTGTAATGTGTTACCCAAACAAATCGGGTTATATCTTCGTTCACTGGGAATCCTTCCATCAATGATATCATAATAGGGTATCGTCTCAAAGTAATTCTCCCATCAACGACATCACAATAGGGTATCGTCTTGATATACGGGGTACTTCGGAAAAATAAAGGCGGTACGTTTCTTTCGTGGGGTCGTAGACAAGTGTTTGGCGCCCGAGGTGCAAGCCGTCTAGGAGGAAAACGTGAACATACAAACATACGCTAGCTCGATTATAGTTAGATGCCACATCAAGTTGCATGTTTTAAACAACGGTTTCAGAGCAATATGTTAGCACTATTGTGCTTTATCTGTGACTTTATCTGTGAAATTGTTATTTCATAGTTTTTGTGATTATTAAAAAGCGGTGATAATCCGGCGGTGGATCAAATAAATGGCCACTGAGCGAGCGAGAGCTATTCGTGGAAACGTACGGAAGACGAATGTGGGTCGGGGCACCCGCCTTCATGTACCATCCACGAAACGCAAGAGCCGAGGAGTGCTTTAATTTCTGCCGGATATATAACCCAGCACCCGAGAAGGCTCATGAAATGCTGGTTCACAGGTTGTAGGAAGTTGGCAACAGAAAAAAGATTCAGAAACCGCAGAGTTAACGAAGACAAGGGCTGCTGCAGTCGGCTGGCTGGAGCGAGACAGCAACAGCATGAAGTCTTCAGTGTCAGAGGCTGCACGGTTCCGTGGAACATCTAACCCCAGTGGGGCTACAGGCAGAGACAGCTGTAAAAAGGCAGCTACGTCACTGAAAAAAAATTATCACTCGTAATATGTTCGTTGTGTACGGGTTAGGAATAGAATCTAGTTGTGGAGAGAAAACATACATAAATGTGTTATATGGCTACATTAATCTAGGTGGAACATATTTCATGTCGACAGTTCATGGTCGTACCAATGCCTCTAATGAAGTGATGCGTTATGACAGCCAACGTTACAGTTTAAACATGTGGCCATCCGTTATGATAATTTAGTGTACGCCCGCATACACGCACGCACGCACGCACGCACGCAACGCGTACATACGTACACACACGTACACACGAACACATACCCACACCCGCACAAACACACACACCCATACACACACACAGAGACACACACGCACGCACACACACACACACACACACACACACACACACACACACACACACACACACACACACACACACACACACACACACACACACACACACACACACACACACACACACACACACACACACACACACACACACACACACACACACACACACACACACACACACACACACACACCCACACACACACACACACACACACACACACACACACACACACACACACACACACACACACACACACACACACACACAACGTACCTTTGTTGTTTATGCACATTTCACCCTCTTGTGGAAACTGTGCACACTTCCATTCATCTCTCCAGGCAAAGTTGCTCTCCGTTACCATCTTTTGACATCGAGTGGCGGCCTGACAGACACGGCGACACGGCGGCATGGCGACGCCAATGTTGGGAACGCATGGCGGGGCGTAGAGCGCGCAAAGGAAGCTGCGCATTGAGTTTGCGCATTCTTGGTCTACTTCCGGTATCACTTGCAGAAGACGCGAGATAATCCTTGTTGCTTGAGCTTTGGTGTGGCCAAACACTGTCGGGTATGTGGCGTTTTTGAATCGCGGATGCTGACACCTCTGAATGGTGAAAGGCGAGCATGTTGATGTCGTTGCAGAATGCCCCACAACCACGGATAGCAACACAACAAACACATATGTAATCGCAATCATTGTTCCCATTTTCCGACGACTTCTGTAATATATAGCAATACTTTCTAACTATCACCGAGCAGTCCAAGGAGAATACACTGTCCTATCGATTGAATTCGTATAAAAATCCAGACAAAACACAATTTAGTAACTCTTCAAAATGTCTAGACACGGCCGTGGTGTGGCTAGTCCGACCTTGTCAGTCCGTCCATTGATAATTTCACGTGATCGTGTTCGTTCAAATTTTAAAATCAATATAACTCCTTGTCACTCGCTGCATTTCAAGCAAGAACGTTTTCGCAGTCGGATACACCAACTGTGATGTCCATTTAATCACTTACATATGAACCTCACCAACATCCATCGTCTTCCGTACTCATAAAGCAGACTATCCACCGGGTGCGTCTATCTAGAACACGGTCTGACAGTGCACTGCGCCAGAACCGTTGCCTCAGCCCGATGATAGCTCCGAGACAGCCCAGTGCTGTCAGACGCTGGCGTGTATCTTTGCGTTGTGCGCGTGTCGCGAGGGGCGTGTTCTCCGTTAGTGATCACTCATCAGTTCCGTGACTCGATGAAGCATGGATTGTTGCGACAGCGTAACTCAAACAACAGTATTGTTTACGCCGACCTTGCTATTTCTGCTTTGATGGCGCCAGGGGTTTCAGACAGAAGACAGGAGACAATGACCCCAATAAGATTATATTTCAAAGCCAGGAACTCCAGCTAGCATGCTGACACTGCCGCTGGTTTATCCAGTGTCCAACATGTTTCATCTATTTATGGCTGGTCCAACAATATCAGATACCTGACAATTCTGTGTTTGAACATATTCATGTATACATCCATTCAGCAGGTACACGGTTGCATTGGAATAGTGTTCTCTATGAAACATTTTAACTTGCTTATATGTTATATTACTAACTGTGGCTAATTCGTACACTTCAATTCTTCTACATTTTTGTGTTTATAAGAAAGACAAAAGTATATATTATGTAAAGAATAATATCATGTGTACACATTTATGTTGCGAATTCCTATGTGCTTATAGGTGGGCGAACGTCAACGCCATCCCTGGATACTGAGAATTATATACAAACGTCTACAGATCGACTGCAGCTCGTCCAGCTTGCCGGCTGCAAACACCACAGACATAGATCAAACGTTCCTCATGGCCGTGGAGCAGGCTTCCCAAACGTTCCTCATGGCCGTGGAGCAGGCTTCCCAAACGTTCCTCATGGCCGTGGAGCAGGCTTCCCAAACGTTCCTCCTGGCCGTGGAGCAGGCTTCCCAAACGTTCCTCCTGGCCGTGGAGCAGGCTTCCCAAACGTTCCTCATGGCCGTGGAGCAGGCTTCCCAAACGTTCCTCCTGGCCGTGGAGCAAGCTTCCCAAACGTTCCTCCTGGCCGTGGAGCAGGCTTCCCAAACGTTCCTCCTGGCCTGGAGCAGGCTTCCCAAACGTTCCTCCTGGCCGTGGCTTCCTAAACGCAGCTGTTTTCTTGTTAACGTTTCTTACCAATTTGTGTGCATTTTTTCGTACGTATAATTTATCTCTCTGTCGAGTTGCATTCTTGTCTACGATCAACCAGAAAGACTTCGCATTCTTCGGTGTTAACTAGCTGCTAATTGGTTGATGGAATATGTTTGTGAAGTTTGAGTAACTAACTAACATATACGCATATTAGCGTTTGTGCATATATAAAACGTATTTCGCCAAGTCTGGGATTCATTTTGTAACTAACTTGAACAACTAAATTAATGGGTAGAGAGACGAACGGGTTAGCGTCACCTTGTTTGACGGGCTAGGCTGCGTTACACGGCGACAATGCTTGTTTGACGGACTAGCCTGCGTTACACGGCGACAATGCTTGTTTGACGGGCTAGGCTGCGTTACACGGCGACAATGCTTGTTTGACGGGCTAGGCTGCGTTACACGGCGACAATGCTTGTTTGACGGGCTAGGCTGCGTTACACGGCGACAATGCTTGTTGTTGATGTTTATATTAAGCTTGTTTAATATAAACATCAACAATTCGCGTTTCCCTCTAACAAAAGTGGAACCTGTTGCAAAACGCAAGCGGCTATAAACCAAAAATAGAAAGTTTATGAGCGGTTGGAATCTGTATCGTAGTTGTAATTTGGATTAGACAACGGTGTATTCAGCCTCATTGCAGGTCCAAAAAAGAAGACATGAGACGATGGTAAACGGGGAAGAATTGGAAGAATTTTTCCAGCAACAACACCCGAAAAGCTTTATCTCAAGGCAGCTGCACTTCGTGTCTAACAGCTGCAAGCTAAAGTGGAAACACGGCAGAGCAATTAGACGTTTTGCGTTCGTGTTCACCCGCTACGTGTGCCTCCCGGCAAGCCAGACAGACAGCAAGCGGCGGCCTCCCCTAGATCTGTCGGCTGACTCATGGTGTGTGTGCGTGTGTGTGTGTGTGTGTGTGTGTGTGTGTGTGTGTGTGCGTGTGCGTGTGCGTGTGCGTGTGCGTGTGCGTGTGCGTGTGCGTGTGCGTGTGCGTGTGCGCGTGTGCGGGTGTGCACGTGTATGCATTTGCGCGTGTCCGCGTGTGCACGTGTGTGCGTGTGTGCGTGTGTACGTGCGTTTGTGTGTGTGTGTGTGTTGTATTTGAATATGTGTGTTTGTGCTTATCTGTGCTTGCTTGTGTGCGTGCGTGCGTGCGTGCGTGCGTGCGTGCGTGCGTGCGTGCGTGCGTGTATTTGCGTGTGTCGACAAAACGCACACACTTCGCGTTAGATGGGTCCGAGTAGATTCTGACGATCGTCTCCGGATCTTCCCACGAAACGTTCACTGCATTATCGCAACACGCCTGCAGATAAGCTACTGATGAATCGTTTGTTGTCTTGCGGCTTCCGGGGCCAAAAAAAACTACAACGTTAAACACCCGACTTTCGAGGCTGTTAAATATCCGGGTGTGTGTTCAATATGCTCGACCTATGTTGGCACCCTATACACATATGAAATCAACTTCACTACAAGTACGTAGAATCATGAATGTCTATGTGATGAATTGTTGTATTGTAAATGTACATTACATTGTTATCTAGCACCCTGAGGTAATGTTGTACAACTTAACGGATCTTTCATTCGAAATTATAGTTGCAATATATGCATCGCCGAATCGGGCGAAATGGAAACTATTTATCACAAGTAGGAAACATCCTTCATATACAGACTTTCTAAGATTTCACGACACTTCTCTCAACGTTAACAAAATGTGACAAAAAACTAACAACAGCATAGATAAACTAACATGGTACGTGTGCGTATAACAACTGAACCGTTTCTTCTACATAATGTCACATTTCTGGATGAAAGTTCAGCTTCTTTGCTGATTGGCAATGCATTGGCTACCACCAACAAAAATGACCGGGCGTCGTGCGAAATCTCACACGTATCGTCCAATTACAGCTCGCTGACAGTAACCGCGGCCGCACGCCGTCCAACTGTCGAGTCAACTTAACATCGCAGCTGCCAGACGCGGAACAGACCATCTGGGCAGTGTCTGGCTCACGTTCTGTCTATAATATAATTATCTTTTGAAACGTTGGTGGCGTTGTTAAAATATCTAAATACTGGCCACTGGGCGTTGTAAGTTTTCATGAAGGAGTCGATAAATGCGTTATTCTTTGATGACCATCGTTTAACGTGGTTGTTATGAAGACGCTTCACAATGCATATACGTATGCACACATGCACGTCCACAAACAAGATTACAATACTGCTGTAAATGTGATACACTGATAGGTTCTTATCGTTGTAATTCTGTACATGATCATCGGGTAACAGTGTTAGAAAGATCCCAACGAAATCCCAAGACATTGATAAATTCACACATAACCAATTCACACAATGATATACAATGGTATAGTTGCCTTCATACGACTTTCGACCATTTGTAAAACCAGACAAATTACCGTGTGAAAACGCATTGGGAAACTCTGACAAACATTTAATTTCACATAGGTAAACAGAACGTATGTACTTAAACCCACGAACCCGATACACCGATGTTATTCTAACGTAATAATCAGAGAGTGCGATGTTTTCGTAAATTGTGTTCCGTGCCTTTCAAGAGCAACATGAAATGTTAGCAATGTAATTAATTGAGTCTTAAGACTTTTCGGTTCAAATTCTGGCTAGTTGAACTGTTCAGTGAGATATCAAGAAGGGAACTTAAGATATTAAAAAATACTATATTCTGTGAACATGCAGCTGTCAAAACATGACCCTATAAAAAACAATACAAGCCAAATTGGTCAAATATGTTGAGGGAAAAGTGCCCCTAACCCCTAACCCATCACAACGTGTCATGGACATGTAATTGTATTAGACAGTCGCAAATTAAGCAGGTGCCACGCAAGGCTAAAACCCACCGTGTTGACGCGCCACAAGCGGGGTCTGTGGTTTACCCTGGGGTACAGCCATAGGAGTACAGCCCACCGCGGTGGTACCCTCTAATGAGTTGAGGTCATCACGATCAGTTACGTTTCAAGAAACACTCGATATCTGAGATGCAACTTCGTGATGTGTGTTCCTATCTCTGGGGATTCGCGAATAGACGCGTTATTGACCATTTCCAGACCAACACGCGTCTTGATTGATACCTTTGGGCGTGATAATCAAAACACAGTAACGCGATCTTTTCGCAACTGTTTGGTTAGGGGGCACGCCTCATTTAGTTCGATTTCATAGTTCAACAATATGTTGACCTTTAAGTAAGACAAAACTCGAATATAATATTATTCGCAGTTGTTATCATATGGCCAATGTAAAACGTGTTAGCGGATCGAATTTGTCTGCTATTTAGAATGGGTGTTGATACGACTGAAACAGCTAATTCCGTTGACATACTTAGGCTTTTAACAAAGAAAAAACACGCCTCGTTGTGTTAGATCATTCGAAGCGTGAACTTAATGCACTCCAGTTTAACTATGTAAACAAGGACATGCATATACAGCGAGTGAGGACTTGTGTGAAGGAATGCTTTCTCGAATTAATTGTTATGTGGCTGAATGCTTCCCAGAAAAATGCGAGCTGGTGTTTGGGTGAACATATCTAAGAGCTATGAGATAACATAACTATAACAGACAGCAACGACGGCTATAATGACGAAGATGACGATGGATGATTGGACACACAAAAGAGCGTATACGGTCGAAGTCATTCCTTAAACAAGTACGTTAATTTAACAACACACTGTTCCAAATTGATTACACAACTGTAATGTTAATGTTCCATTATATGACTTTTATCGCTGTTCTACCGGTGGAGCTTCGGCAGCTGGACCTCTGTCCTGATGTCAACTGTGGTCGGACGTTTAACAACGACACTGTACTAGGTACTACCGTACAAGAAAAGGACTTAGGAGTAACAAAATGCTTGCAAGTACTGATATATATATATATATATATATATATATATATATATATATATATATATATATATATATATATATATATATATATATATGTATACATATATGTATATATGTATATATATATATATGTATATATATATATATATATATATATATATATATATATATATATGTATATATATATATATATATATATATATATATATATATATATATATATATATATATATATATATGTATATATATATATGTATATATATATGTATATATATATGTATATATATATATATATATATATATATATATATATATATATATATATATATATATATATATATATATATATATATATATATATATATACGCTTGAACGAATACAGAGGAGAGCCACTGAAATGCTTCCAGAACTGAGAGACCTTAGTCATGAAGAACGTCTAAAAGAATGTGGTTTAACAAACCTAAAGACAAAGAGGTGAAGAGGAGGTCAAATTTAAGTTTTTTTAAGATATTGAATGGGTATGAAAATATTGATGGAAATATTTGTTTTCACTCAAGAAAGATAGTAGAACTAGAGGACATGAGGTAACATTAGTAAAGGATCAGTGAAGGTTGGATATCAAGAAATACTCGTTCTCACACAGGACAATAATTTAAAGGAACAAATTATCTACAGATTGTGTAACTGCTAGCAGTGTGTTTAAAAACAAGGTTGACACATATCTCAGGAGGGTGGGTTACACGTAGATGAAAGCAATGGCTTCCCTTTCCTTTGCCTTGAATGGCTATCTTGTTAGATCTTGCTAAATCACCATTTCTATAACAGTACTAACGAACGAACGAACGAACGAAAGAACAACCGAACGAACAACCGAAGGAACAACCGAACGAACGAACGAACGAACGCCCACACGCACGCCCACACGCACGCAACACGCAGGCACACTTAAATACACATGTATATATTATTTTTGTATCTGCTTCATACACTGCTGACATGTAGCCTCTGCGCCCGCGCAAGTGCACACGCACGCACACACAAATACACACACCCGCGCGCATGCACGCACTCGACGATTTTGTGGTAAAGAACATAACAACACTGTTCTGTCGCTGGTCCAGTTCGCATTGACCCTAGATGGTGTTCTTATAATTGTTACTGCGAAACGTACATGTCCGTGCTCGGCGGCGAGTGTAATTCTATATTCCGAGTCTGTCAGTCAGACATCAGTCGTACACCGAAGTTGGACTTAACGTTGTTGCCGACAACCAGTGTTAACGCGTGAACATCCTGTGTACTCCGCCGAACCACTCCCCCCTCCCGACCCCCTCCCACCCCGACCCACCCCCGACACGCGTGTGGCCCTGTCAGCATGGTTTCCGCTGATCGCAAACACATGCCCGGGTCGAGATATCCTCCGTCCCAGACTCCTGCGATGTCTTAGCCCAAGGCAGTGTTTTGCTCCCGCGGTTGGTAATTTGTCGGTTCGCTGGTTAGGGTCTGGGTTCGGTTTTTTGGAATATAAATTGTTCGTGATGCTGTCGAAGTGTGGTAATTTGGACTTGCGATTTCATTAATTGTGCCAGAATTGTTTTATCACAAGCTTGGTAACCTGAATATCACGAGACGTTGATACTTCTATAGAACTATGCTGGGCTGTGCACGGGCGTGCGCGGGCGTGAATGCGTGCGTACTATGCATGCATGTTTCAAACTTTCTACAACTAACAGCCTATAACAAATAGGACAGGTTAGGATCACTTATAATTGACAAAACGAACATTCTTGGAATCTTGTTTTAAATAACCAGGAAACACGGTGCATCCAACACCGAGCATAGATGAAAGAAATCATTGATTAATTAATGTTGCCAGTTCAAAGATTCGTTTCGTTTGATGATATATATACTCGGCTCGAGACATGCACGTGGGGATGTAGGCGGGTGACCGGACAGACCAGGGTGTTTGAGGCGGCCAGGGCGTGTCCAGCTGAACAGGGATCTATCTAAGGATGGTTGTTGTTCTTCTTTCGTGGTTCACGTTGTAAAAGGTTGAGACCGGCCAGTTCTGGTTCTGCACTGTTTTGGTTGTTGTCATGTTCCACAGCTTCCAATCGGAAACCTGTTCCACCCACTTTTCCTCCTCTTCCGCCATTTTCGATTCCCTCTTTATGCAGTCTTCAATGTTTATATGCATTGTTGTCTGGCCCGTTTTCGCTGTTTCACCGCCTCTACTCTCTTTGGTAGTCGGTCTCCTCCATCCGCGCTAAGTTACATATCGTCTGCCTTCTTGCTATTCTTCCTGACGCTGAACCTCTTCCTTTGGTCATTCAACCTCATTCTGCCCACCCTCTTTGTTGCTGGAATACTCCGGATGTTGCAAACACAATGCCGATTTGAATGACTGCCTGCAAGACTTTCCTGACATTCTACAGAAATTGGATAAAAGCGGTGTGATTTCTCCGACAGTCATTTCTCCAACACACCGAAGAGTTCGACTTGCCCGACCCCGCATGTTGCTATTGTTTACATGTTGTTTACATGTTGGTAACATGTTGTTTACACGTTGTTTACATGTTGTTTACACGTTGTTTACATGTTGTTTACATGCTGTTTTACATGTTGTTTACATGTTATTTACATGTTGTTTACATGTCGTTTACATGTCATTTACATGTCATTTACATGTCATTCACATGTCGTTTACATGTTGTTTACATGTTGTTTACATGCGCCGCGCGAGTTGACCTCAACATGCGTCGTCGCATTCGTCTTCATTTAGCAAATACATGATATTTAAGTCAGTGTAACAACGTGCCTTGTGCGAGAACACACATGACACACAAACACTCACAAACACTCACCCATATTCATTTAAATGGTTACCTCGATTTAACAAGATTTAACAAGATTTAACAAGATTTGCCATCCAAGCCAAAGGCCCAGATGGCAAGTGGACAAGGAAGCCATTGGCTTATCGAGAGTCCAACAATGTTCACCTACTTATAACCCGCCCTCCTGATTTAGACTGCTAAGCAACACGGACCTGCACTCGTGTGTTCTCATTTCTGAGTAAATGTGTTGTCCCGTACGAAGGAGGTTAGTTGTGCACATGATACAGCTCGTTAGATAAACAGTTAAAACCAGATTAACTGTTTTGGGAATTTCATATTTCAAATTGTAACCATATAGTCCTCATAACTTGCTAAAGATCAAGTACATATGAATTTTGTCTTAGTGTTAGCCAACCTTATTGTGTTCACAGTCACTGGCATACATGTCACGACGTCTCAGTGGTCTAGAACAACACAGCCCAAAATACACCACAGCATCGCAATCACTGAACCGCTATATATATATATATATATATATATATATATATATATATATATATATATATATATATATATATATATATATATATATATATATATATATATATATATATATATATATATATATATATATATATATATATATATATATATATATATTAAATAAATTGATAATGTGTTTGTATACATTACGTTGTTTGCATTTGAATGTGTTCCTGGAAAATGACATTTGCATTTGCATTTTCATTTAAATGCGTTGACATGCATTTGTTAACAAGACTTACACACACATTAGACACGTTAGACATCACGTTAGATCTCACGTTAGATATCACGCTAGATCTCACGTTAACTACGTCAGTAATGCTGCATAAACAGGTTTTTAGACAGTTTCGTATATGTTCAGCATATGTGCACTATACCCCAAAGTTTACTTTCTCGGAAGAAAATGCACTGTGCACAACTGTTCGTAATAATATAATACGTTGTTTTTTTATAAATCTCGCATGTTAAAGTTTACTTACTTGGTGCAGTTTAGAACAGTACTGTTTATGTATAAAGCACATAACAAAGAATTTCCGTCAAATGTCCAAAAATTATTTCTAATGCATACGATGAAATACTGCACAAGAAAGCAAAACCATTTTTTTACAATATATGTATGTGTGTATATGTATCTATATGTGCATACATATAATGTACTAATTATATGATTTAACTGTCTGTATAATTTTAGTAATTAATAGGACTGAGTCAGCTGCCTATTTAATATTGTAGACAAGGGAATAACATAACATCATAAGTATTCTTACTTCAATGTTTATCCTTTCAAACCTTCTACGTTTATCCTATTCAATGTACTTTGCTTAATCATTTGTTTGCTGGATGTGTTTGAATAAACGCGTTTGATTTGATTTGATTTGATTAATAATCACCACAGGAAAGTGAACGAATGTCCCGTCACAATGTCTTAATGTACAGTGGGGTTCCTGGAACAATCTGAAGCAATGTCCTTCGCTTCTTCTTTTTGCGGAACAATTTGTGTAAGCAAATC
This sequence comes from Lamellibrachia satsuma, assembly GCA_033239005.1. NCBI lineage: Eukaryota > Metazoa > Annelida > Polychaeta > Sabellida > Siboglinidae > Lamellibrachia > Lamellibrachia satsuma. Next base: position 3,275,437 of record BSQZ01000033.1, read on the forward strand.
TAGGGTGACATCTACAACTGTGGAGGTTCGTGAAATGTGTCATTAGTTGAAGGTTTCTCACAGACACAATTTTTCCGGGTTTTTGTTATGTACTACTGAAAAGTGTTTGTTACCAAGATGACAATCTGGAATCATTTTCAGATGATGATATGTTCGCAACAACTCCGCCATGGACGGTCCCAAGCCCGGCTGAGAAAGGAGGAGGGTTGGGCGTGGGGCTAGCACCCCCAAAACTACGACGTCTGTCCTGGAAGAGGTAGGGCCTGGTTTACCAGGGCGCATGAAGTGTTGCGGTCAAAACCGAAAGGAAGCCACAATGCCGACTACTCTTCTGTCGACCAGGAAAAATTTAAACATCGGCACATGGAATGTGCGAACAATGTACGAGGCGGGAAAAACTGCCCAAGTGGCTGCAGAAATGCGGAGATTCAACCTCGCTCTACTCGGGCTCTGCGAAACCCGATGGACCCAGTCAGGACGACTGCGACTAACAACAGGAGAGATTATGCTACACTTCGGACATGAGGAAGATGATGCCCCTCACTCAGAGGGTGTTGCCCTCTTATTGGGGAAGGAGGCACAGAGAGCACTTATTGGCTGGGAAGCCAGAGGACCGAGGTGCATAACAGCATCCTTTAGAACAAAGAACAAAGGGATTAAAATGAACATAGTGCAGTGCTACGCCCCAACCAACGACAAGACTGACGAAACCAAAGATGAATTCTACAACTAACTCCTTGATATCATGAGCAAGTTAGGGGATAAAAACATCAACCTGATTATGGGAGATTTCAATGCTAAGATTGGATCGGACAACCAATGATATGAAAATGTGATGGGGGTTCAGGGGCTGGGGTGATGAATGACAATGGGGAGCGGTTTGTGAATGCCTGTGCAATAAACAACATTGTGATTGGGGGAAGTGTGTTCACACACAAAAGAATACATAAGGCGACATGGGTATCTCCTGACCAAGTCACTGAAAATCAGATAGACCACATCGGCATAAACAAAATGTTTAGAAGATCACTACAAGACGTGCGTGTGAAGAGAGGTGCTGACGTTGCGTCTGATCACCACCTAGTAACAGCCAGGCTAAAACTCAAGCTAAGAAGAAATGGAGTAGAACAAGAAAGACAAAAGGCAAGATATAATGTGGATTTCCTGAAGGACCCAAGCACAGCAGAAGAATATAAAGTTGCATTAGCTAATAGATTCAAAGTCCTGCAAGAACTGTATGATGAAGATGAGGGAGTAGACATCAACAGCCAATGGAGTCACATTAAAGATGCAGTAAACACCACATGCGAAGAGGTAATTGGAAGAAGGAAACCCCAACAGAAAGACTGGATTTCAGTAGAAACAATGAGGAAAATACAGACCAGAAGAGACAAGAAGGAAGCAGTCAACAGCAGCCGCACAAGGGCGGCAAAGGTACCAGCTCAGAAAGAGCACACAGCAGCAAATAGAGAGGTGAAGAAAAGTGTCAAAACAGACAAAAGGAACTTCGTGGAGGGACTTGCACAAGAGGCAGAAAAGGCAGCAGCTAGCAGGAACATGAAGCAACTATACGATACAACAAGGAAGTTAGCTGGAAAGTTTAAGAAATCAGAGCGGCCAATCAGAGACAAAAATGGGATCGTCCTGATGGGGGCAGACAAACAGCTTAACAGATGGGCAGAGCATTTTGAAGAGCTGCTCAACAGACCAGTACCGCAGAATCAACCAGACATCCAACCAGCTGAGACAGATCTCCCAATAGACTTTAATAAACCCACTAGAGAAGAGATAAAAAAGGCAATCGCACATATGAAAAATGGGAAAGTAGCAGGCCCTGATGGTATCCCTGCAGAAGCACTAAAGGCAGATGTAAATATTTCAATAGAAATGCTGTATAGTCTTTTTGAGGAGATCTGGGAAAAAGAAGAAATTCCAGCAGAATGGAAGGAAGGTTACCTTATCCAGATTCCCAAGAAAGGAGACCTGACCCGCTGTGATAACTACAGAGGAATCACGTTGTTGTCAGTACCTGGGAAGATTCTAAACAGAATAATCCTAGAGAGAATGAAAGGCAAAGTGGACCAAACTTTGCGTGAACAGCAAGCAGGCTTCAGGCAGGACAGATCGTGTACTGACCAGATTGCAACACTGCGAATCATAGTGGAACAATCCATCGAATGGAACTCATCCCTATACATCAACTTTGTTGATTACGAGAAAGCCTTTGACAGTGTGGACAGGGACACACTCTGGAAAGTGCTAAGACACTATGGGGTGCCCAAGAAACTAGTCAACATGATAAAAAACTCCTATGAAGGAATGTCATGCAGAGTCATTCAGGAAGGTCAACTTACAAAGAACTTTGAGGTTAGGACGGGGGTGAGACAGGGATGCTTACTGTCACCATTCCTCTTCATTCTAGTCATAGACTGGGTCATGAAAACAGCAACCAAGGAGAAACGAAATGGAATCCAGTGGACGATGCTGACTCAACTTGACCTGGACTTTGCGGATGACCTTGCACTCCTGTCTCACAGCCATAGGCAGATGCAGGACAAAACAACAGAACTGGCATTGCTTTCAGAGCGGGTTGGGTTGAAAATCAACAAAAGGAAAACAAAGATCCTGAGAACAAATGCTACTTGCGAAACACCAATCATGCTTGAGGGAGAGACACTGGACGAGGTCAAAGACTTCAGATATCTAGGCAGCATAGTGGATACGCATGGAGGGACAGAGGCTGACGTAAAGAAAAGGATCAGCAAAGCAAGGGTAGCTTTCCACCTGTTGAGAAATGTGTGGAAGTCAAAGGTAATTGGAGAAACCCAAAAAATACGCTTGTTTAACACAAATGTAAAGTCCGTGTTGCTGTACGGAGCGGAAACATGGCGAATAAACAAGACCACGCTGAAAAGGATCCAGACATTTGTCAACCATTGCCTGAGAAGAATTCTCCGAATACACTGGATGGACAGGGTGAGCAACAAAGACCTCTGGGATAGAACACACCAAGCCCAAATAGAGATAGAGATCCTTAAGAGGAGATGGGGATGGCTTGGCCACACCTTGAGAAAGCCAAGCACAAACATAACCAGACAGGTCCAGACATGGAACCCCCAAGGCAAGAGAAAGAGGGGGAGACAAAAAAACACCTGGCGGCGTGACCTCGAGGCAGACATCAAGCAAACTGGCAACAACTGGAGAGGATTGCCCAAGACAGGAGGCGCTGGAGAAATGTTGTGGATGGCCTATGCTCCAGAAGGAGTTAAGGGCCTAAGTAAGATATGTTCGCAATAACAGTCAACTGACGTTCAGCGATAGTAATAGTAATCTATATTCTGGTAATAGTAATATATTACTATTAATGTAAATGTATGTCTACGAACACAATGGAAATAAGTACTTGCACTTTCTTTTGTCATCTTTATATTTTAATTAACTTTTGTATATACACACTTGATGTATTTATTTTTGTACATACACACTTGATGTATTTACTTTTGTACATACACACTCATGTATTTTTATATTGAATAAATAAATCAATCAAAGTAATAGAAACAGTAACGAGTATAGTAATATAGTGTATGTAATAGAACCCATGTCTGCGTAAAAGTTGGTGATCGGACTTTGTATCAGCCAACCTCGCATGAGTGTCTTAGCAGATCCCCAGCCTACACCCTAACACATCCCCAGCCTACACCCTAACACATTCCCAGCCTATACCCTAACAGATCCCCAGCCTTCACCCTAACAGATCCCCAGCCTACACCCTAACAGATCCCCAGCCTACACCCTAACAGATCCCCATCATACACCCTAACAGATCCCCAGCCTACACCCTAACAGATCCCCATCATACACCCTAACAGATCCCCAGCCTACACCCTAACATATTCCCAGCCTATACACTAACAGATCCCCAGCCTACATCCTAACAAATCCCCAGCCTACACCCTAACAGATGCCCAGCCTACGCCCTAACAGATCCTCAGCCTACACCCTAACACATCCTCAGCCTACACCCTAACAGATCCCCAGCCTACATCCTAACAGATCCCCAAGCTACACCCTAACAGATCCCCAGCCTACGCCCTAACACTTCCTCAGCCTACACCCTAACAGGTCCTCATTCACTGAAGCTACAATTCGCAGGGATCCGACAAAGCCAGTGTTCACGCACCCTGCCCTCATCTTTATATGTAAACTCTCATTAGCATTTGCTCTTGAGCGTCCGACATGTGAATATACGCTTTGGCGCATCGCAACTTCAGACACATGAAATAAAATTAATAATGAGTTTTAGTCAATAATCTGTAAAACTTACTGTAACTGTATTCAATACTTTGTCAGGTATAAATGTGTTCATAAACTAACACTGACAATGACACAACATAGCAACAGTTGATACGTATAAACTGTACAATTGAACAATCAACCTGCAATTTTAGATTAGTAAAACTTAGTATATGAACACATAAAAACAATGTCTCAGACCCCTCCACTCAAACCTTAGACCCCCTCTACCCTAGCCTCACAGACCCCCTCCACTCTAGCCTCACATACCCCTCTACCCTAGCCTCACAGACCCCTCCACCCTAGCCTCATAGACCCCCTCCACCCTAGCCTCACAGACCCCTCCACCCTAGCCTCACAGACCCCTCCACCCTGGCATCACAGACCCCCTCCACCCTAGCCTCACAGACCTCTCCACCCTGGCATCACAGACCAACTCCACCCTAGCCTCACAGACCCCTCCACCCTGGCATCACAGACCCCTCCACCCTAGCCTCACAGACCCCTCCATCCTGGAATCACAGACCAACTCCACCCTAGCCTCACAGACCCCTCCACCCTAGCCTCACAGACCCCCTCCACCCTAGCCTCACAGACCCCTCCACCCTAGCCTCACAGACCCCCTCCAACCTAGCCTCACAGACCCCTCCACCCTAGCCTCACAGACCCCTCCACCCTAGCCTCACATACCCCTCCACCTTAGCCTCACAGAGCTTCTCCACCCTGGCATCACAGACCCCCTCCACCCTAGCCTCTCATCTCAGGCCCACTTCCATTGCCCCAATGAAAGCTTGGAGCTGTGTTATGTTCGGCCATGTTTGAGTCTAGCAACACATCTGCATTAGCTGTTTCATATATCCACATATTTTGAAAATATATTGCCTAGATATCAATAGTTTGTTAGTACCACGAAAACCCCTCTAACCAGTATATTTCACGTACGTTCGTTATATCCAATCTAACTTAGCGATAACAAATACAAACAATTCCAACCGTATCTGACGAAATCCCGCAGATCGCGTACGTCGTTGTGGTTATTTTCAGCTGGCCGTTTCTTCGACTGGCACGCTAGTTTCTTCAAGTCTTGAAGTATGTACTGCTAAAAAGTAATACTTTACTACCCTGCTGTTTGTAACGTCCTCTCCCAAGGTGGGGTGATCTAGAACGTTTGTATGTACAATACAATAAATTTGTGCAGGGTTAAAATGGACGTCTACGATGGCTTAATAACGGCTTTCTGAAATGCTTCTGCCGTTGGTGTCGTGACTGCTTCCTGGGTGAGGGAATTCCACTTTGGGATAGAGCTAACATAGAATGAGAGCTGGTAGATAATGCAAGAGGCTGATAGCGTACGGATTGTGTACTCGTGGTGGCGTCTAGTGCGAGCATCTGCTGTGACAATGATGGTAGACAAACTGATGCGAACTTATCCATGGCGAATCTTATAAAACAGAGTGGCATCTCTGATGCAACGTCAGGTGTGCAATGTATCCCACATGAGGTTAGCACACATGGCAGTGACACTTGAAGTTCTCCGATAGCCACCAATTACAAAACAAGCTACGGAACGCTTCGCTTGTTCAACTTTCTGAATGTCTGTCAGCTGCTGTAAACATCTTTGCTTCCCCTAACCATAATATTCTGGCTTCTTTAACTTTGTCTTACACTTTGGGTGTTGGCATAATCGACTTGAAATTACTACTAAATTACTGTTCTATATCGTTCAAAATGCTATTTCCATGTAAACAAACGCTTCGGGATATCCGGATATGCGCGGTGAACACGCCCACGTGATGTGTGTGTGTGTGTGTGTGTGTGTGTGTGTGTGTGTGTGTGTGTGTGTGTGTGTGTGTGTGTGTGTGTGTGTGTGTGTGTGTGTGTGTGTGTGTGTGTGTGTGTGTGTGTGTGTGTGTGTGTGTGTGTGTGTGTGTGTGTGTGTGTGTGTGTGTGTGTGTGTGTGTGTGTGTGTGTGTTTGTGTGTGTGTGTGTGTGTGTGTGTGTGTGTGTGTGTGTGTGTGTGTGTGTGTGTGTGTGTGTGTGTGTGTGTGTGTGTGTGTGTGTGTGTGTGTGTGTGTGTGTGTGTGTGTGTGTGTGTGTGTGTGTGTGTGTGTGTGTGTGTGTGTGTGTGTGTGTGTGTGTGTGTGTGTGTGTGTGTGTGTGTGTGTGTGTGTAAAATATACAGTGGAACATCGTTAATCGGTACACATTGGTCGCCAGTAATTATATCCGGATTAATGAGTTTTCCATATACATGATTCATGCACACAACGATGAATATTGTCATTTGGAGATCCTGTGATGTCATATCCAGATGACATGGTTTCCAGATTATCGGCATCCAGGTTAATGAGGTTACACTGTATTATATTATAAGATCGATATTTACTGTACTGTAGAAACAATGAAAGTTGAACTTTTATTTGTGTGGTACAAACAACAGAAATGAATACATCACAAAGGTTGAAATAAGGGGAGCCAATTATACCCATGCTTCTAACATATGCTTAGGTTTCTGGCCAGCCCCCACACTCAAATTCAATGCATAATTATAATGATGCATTAAATATTACAAATTCTTTCAAATTTAACCTAAAATATTTTGGCTATGGTACTATCTAACTCCCATATGATGTAGTCTTATTACAATCCATGCCTTGCATATAAAACACATAACATGAATACACTGAAACAAACATTATACTATTTTTTATTATCTGTACCTGTGTACCATCCTAGTTTGTACAATTCTCTGTACATAAACTGTCGGTCATCTTGCACGACCGGGCGACACAAGGCCCTAAATATGGAATTACATAATTATGTTTATTAATTCTGTAAAATAACATTATTTTGACTGTTGTGTTCTATCGTCTTAGATAGTTAAATTGCTTAAAAGGTTGATCATTTTTTTCTGGAAATTAAAATAATAATAATCTGTACACTGGTCTTCTCCAGTGAGGATACACTTCCCCAATTGGCTGTGACTCCATCAGTATTCGTGAATTAGGATGTTTCAGCCAAGCACACTTGGTGTCCGTCTTACTGACATGTCGGTATCTGGAAACATGTTATAATTTATTAATATTAAAGACGTCAGTGCATTCTTGATTGTAATTGCTTTATTTGTAATCAAATCAATTGCTTCCGCAGCCCATAGACATTGAGGCGTTTGACCGGATTGTCCAAATGGTGAAAAACATTACAACCCCCTGGACGTTTAGTTTTACTTGCCCTACCATTTCAACCCTACCTATACAGTCCCTCTGGGTATGTAGTCTGACCACCCCCTGTGTTTGACATCTACCCACCCATACAGCAGAGCAGCTGCAACATTATGGCACTTGTACATCCTCAGGGGACAATCGCATATTGACGTGTTGATGCCGTATGCATTATTGAGATCAATCTAAGACAATACTTTATAAGGGACATATACAACTGCTGTTAATTAACATAACAGGTAACGAATATTAACATGAAAATACCACAATAAATATCATTATAACTCATATCCTGTCCGATAAATACGAAATATATCTATACAGAAAATGCATTAGGCTACAAAGAGGCACTTAACCTAGCTCTACAACTGAAATTTGAAAATCTAATAGAACATTGATTGTGCTGTCTTTGGGCATTGATTGATCGGTCATCAACAGTTCTCACCCGTCCGTCTACTAAAATACGACTTCACGACACAACACGACTTTTTACAATTTTAGCAAAATTCATAGTTTTTATCATTTAGTAAAGACAAACAGCCGATACGTGTGTGCGAAACGTATATTACTAGACTATGTATAACAACGACATCTGGCGACGAATAACGACAACATCTAGCGACGAATAACAACGACATCTGGCGACGAATAACAACGACATCTGGCGATGAATAACCTGAAGGTGAGCGAGAGTCGGCTATTTGGGGTACGACCTCAGTTACCCTTCCTGTTTATTGTTTCACACGAATGTAGGGCGTATTAAATTGCGATATGTGAATTTAAAGAATTCATATGATGTGACACAAGTGCAATTGAGCAGGCATAGTCACATGTTTGTTTGTAGAAGCTATTGGCTGTGAAATTGTGCATTTTTTTAGAGTTTAAAAGGCGGAGGGATTTATGGGAATTGTTCTGCTATGGGCCACGTGGGCGCAGGAATACAAGGCTATTTTTGTCAAAATTGATGGGCATCGCACGTCGGGGCGTTTTAAAAGAGCTGGAGGTATGTGATTTTGATAAAACTTGGTCAGCATGTCAATGAGATGATGGCAGTTGCTGTAAAAAAGTTTCAGAATTTTTAGTGGTCACGTTTTCTTATAATCTAACAAAACGTTAACATGGCCACCAATGCAATTTTCAACTGTGGTCTGACTCCTAATGCGAGACTAGCGACCGCGAAACGATGTCTGTAGCGTAAACAGTGGCGCCGCCCGACGGGGGGTGCGCAGTTGTTAATCAGCAAGGCTTACATATTCTAGGAAGTAACTGAGTCGCTAGATGGCAGAACTGTACGTTCTTTTTAGCAACTAAGCAGGTAGAGCAGTTAGCACTAGGCTGTTACCCTGAGGCCTCAAAAAAGCCTCCACAAAATCTTTTTTGGGTCATGACCCCTTGGCTTTGTGATCAAACACATTTCCACGAATAACATGTTGTGTCACTACGTCGTAGCGTGGGAACTGACAAACTCTCGGGTGACTAAGCCAGGAGATTTAAGTGCTCGAATGTAATCAACATTTTAAACATATTTTCTACCAACTTGCTCAGCAGAACATATCAGTTATTTACAGAACCCCAGTTGAACTCGATGCTACAGAACAAAGTTTTTGATATTTCTAAAACAAGATGTGCCGTAGCTGTCGTCGTTATTCGTCGCCAGATGTCGTTGTTATACATATTCTAGTAATATACATTTTGCACACACGCATCGGCTGTTTGTCTTTACTAAATGACAAAAACTATGAATTTTGCTAAAATAGTAAAAAGTCGTGTTGTGTCATATTGTAGTAGACGGAGTAGACGGATGGGACACCGGAAATTGCTTGACGTCATCTGTTGACAAATGTCTCTAAATACAATGCTACATACCCAAATTTCAGAATTCAGAATTGCCTGCGAGGAATGTAACGAGCCTTCTATAGTGGTAAGTAACTGGGTCTAGTATAGACTGGTGTCTATACTAGCCAAGCCACCGTGTCATGGCACAAGTCTATACTCGCCATGCCACCGTGTCATGGCACCAGTCTATACTCGCCAAGCCACCACATCATGGCACCATTCTATACTCGCCAAGCCACCGTGTCATGGCACAAGTCTATACTCGCCAAGCCACCACATCATGGCACCAGTCTATACTCGCCAAGCCACCGTGTCATGGCACCAGTCTATACTCGCCAAGCCACCGTGTCATGGCCCAAGTCTATACTCGCCAAGCCAATGCGTCATGGCACCAGTCTATACTCGCCAAGCCACCGTGTCATGGCACCAGTCTATACTCGCCAAGCCACCACATCATGGCACCAGTCTATACTCGCCAAGCCAACGCGTCATGGCACAAGTCTATACTCGCCAAGCCACCGTGTCATGGCACAAGTCTATACTCGCCAAGCCACCGTGTCATGGCACCAGTCTATACTCGCCAAGCCACCGTGTCATGGCACCAGTCTATACTCGCCAAGCCAACGCGTCATGGCACAAGTCTATACTCGCCATACCACCGTGTCATGGCACAAGTCTATACTCGCCAAGCCACCGTGTCATGTACCAGTCTATACTCGCCAAGCCACCGTGTCATGGCACCAGTCTATACTCGCCAAGCCACCGTGTCATGGCACAAGTCTATACTCGCCAAGCCACCGTGTCATGTACCAGTCTATACTCGCCAAGCCACCGTGTCATGGCACCAGTCTATACTCGCCAAGCCACCGTGTCATGGCACAAGTCTATACTCGCCATACCACCGTGTCATGGCACAAGTCTATACTCGCCAAGCCACCGTGTCATGTACCAGTCTATACTCGCCAAGCCACCGTGTCATGGCACCAGTCTATACTCGCCAAGCCACCGTGTCATGGCACCAGCCTATACTCGCCAAGCCACCGTGTCATGTACCAGTCTATACTCGCCAAGCCACCGTGTCATGGCACCAGTCTATACTCGCCAAGCCACCACATCATGGCACCAGTCTATACTCGCCAAGCCAACGCGTCATGGCACAAGTCTATACTCGCCAAGCCACCGTGTCATGGCACAAGTCTATACTAGCCAAGCCACCGTGTCATGGCACAAGTCTATACTCGCCATACCACCGTGTCATGGCACAAGTCTATACTCGCCAAGCCACCGTGTCATGTACCAGTCTATACTCGCCAAGCCACCGTGTCATGGCACCAGTCTATACTCGCCAAGCCACCGTGTCATGGCACCAGCCTATACTCGCCAAGCCACCGTGTCATGTACCAGTCTATACTCGCCAAGCCACCGTGTCATGGCACCAGTCTATTCTCGCCAAGCCACCACATCATGGCACCAGTCTATACTCGCCAAGCCACCGTGTCATGGCACCAGTCTATACTCGCCAAGCCACCGTGTCATGGCACCAGCCTATACTCGCCAAGCCACCGTGTCATGTACCAGTCTATACTCGCCAAGCCACCGTGTCATGGCACAAGTCTATACTCGCCAAGCCACCGTGTCATGGCACCAGTCTATACTCGCCAAGCCAACGCGTCATGGCACCAGTCTATACTCGCCAAGCCACCGTGTCATGGCACCAGTCTATACTCGCCAAGCCACCGCGTCATGGCACCAGTCTATACTCGCCAAGCCACCGTGTCATGTACCAGTCTATACTCGCCAAGCCACCGTGTCATGGCACCAGTCTATACTCGCCAAGCCACCGTGTCATGGCACCAGCCTATACTCGCCAAGCCACCGTGTCATGTACCAGTCTATACTCGCCAAGCCACCGTGTCATGGCACCAGTCTATACTCGCCAAGCCAACGCGTCATGGCACCAGTCTATACTCGCCAAGCCACCGTGTCATGGCACCAGTCTATACTCGCCAAGCCACCGCGTCATGGCACCAGTCTATACTCGCCAAGCCACCGTGTCATGTACCAGTCTATACTCGCCAAGCCACCGTGTCATGGCACCAGTCTATACTCGCCAAGCCACCGTGTCATGGCACCAGCCTATACTCGCCAAGCCACCGTGTCATGTACCAGTCTATACTCGCCAAGCCACCGTGTCATGGCACCAGTCTATACTCGCCAAGCCACCACATCATGGCACCAGTCTATACTCGCCAAGCCACCGTGTCATGGCACCAGTCTATACTCGCCAAGCCACCGTGTCATGGCACCAGCCTATACTCGCCAAGCCACCGTGTCATGTACCAGTCTATACTCGCCAAGCCACCGTGTCATGGCACAAGTCTATACTCGCCAAGCCACCGTGTCATGGCACCAGTCTATACTCGCCAAGCCAACGCGTCATGGCACCAGTCTATACTCGCCAAGCCACCGTGTCATGGCACAAGTCTATACTCGCCAAGCCACCGTGTCATGGCACCAGTCTATACTCGCCAAGCCATATTTTCTCTGACCTTGACGTCTCTGACCTTGACGTCTCGTGCGGAGCTTAGTCAGGGTCCCATAATCCTTGAAATATGTGACGTGTTCTAGTAAAAAGATTTAATCTCTGGGTCATGTTTTTGATTGAAACTCATGTACTGCGTATTTTAGTGTTAATCGTGAGTCAGGCCTTCGATGTTAGTTCTTCCAGTGCCATTAAAACATTGTCTTTGCTTGAACAAATGTATTTGACAGTAGCGATAGTTGCCAGTGTCTAGTTTATAATGTTTTCAAACTTGGCAAATGTTAGGTTCGTTGCCCTAAGTGCCCTGTACAGGAACCGGATTCCCTCTAGAGCCAGGTCAAAGTTCACGCTCGGGGTTCTGACGTCAAACTACGTACTAAATGACGCTCCATACTTGTAGCGATAAATACCTTCGGACAGGTTCTATTATATTCAACAGAGCTTATGTCTGGAACAAGGCCAAACTCAACCGTTGCAATATGTGGATTTTTTGATGCTGCTTTTGACTGATTTTAAATAGGTTTACATTTGTGTGTACGGCCTAAGGATGGTCGTTTATGGGAAAACACACACACACACACACATACACATACACACAGACATATATATATATATATATATATATATATATATATATATATATATATATATATATATATATATATATATATGTCTATTTGTGTTGTGTGTGTGTTATTTATGTGTGTTGTGTGTGTGTGTGTGTGTGTGTGTGTGTGTGTGTGTGTGTGTGTGTGTGTGTGTGTGTGTGTGTGTGTGTGTGTGTGTGTGTGTGTGTGTGTGTGTGTGTGTGTGTGTGTGTGTGTGTGTGTGTGTGTGTGTGTGTGTGTGTGTGTGTGTGTGTGTGTGTGTGTGTGTGTGTGTGTGTGTGTAAGCGCGAATGTATGTATGTGTGTGTATGAATGTATGTCTGTGTGTGCTTGCGTGCGTGCGTGCGTGCGTGCGTGCGTGCGTGCGTGCGTGCGTGCGTGCGTGCGTGCGTGTGTGTATTTGTAGGCAGACCTCCCACTTCCCACCAATTCCTAGCAACATGAACAATTTACATGTGTCAACTCCACAGCAAGAAAATGACGCACGAGTCGACGAATGTAGCTACATCAAGACCAATGCTCCAAGGCTAATTGTTTTGAACAAGGAAACATTCTCTTCCAGTTCACAACCAAACAGGACGGGTGTGTGGATCGGTCTAACCATCCCACCCCACTTGTTTTTTTTGTTGGGGCAAAACATTACACGATTCATTGAAATGTGGATTGTGTGCGCGTGTGCGTGAGTGTGTACGTGCGTGTGTACGTGGGTGTGCACGTGCGTGTATCATTCAATCAAGTAGAAGTCGCATTGCAGATATATTGCCATTCACTATTTCATACTCCATTCAATAATTTGCATTCCATTCATAATTATTCGTTATGTAAGAACCATGGGAATGCACAATGTATATAAGATGTACAAGTGTTTATAATCCCATTAATATAATAACAGTAACATGTACGAGTGACACTTGCTTTGCGATTCACGCGTTCTGTGCTGCAACAACGTGCCACGTATGATGTAACAGCAAGCGCATGGGAAACTTCATATATTTACCCAACAACAATATGGAATATCAATGGTATGGTACATTTTATTAACACGAATAATAAATCCAATGTATTCGTTGACAGAAACAATGCATCTACCACACCATTAAAAAAAAAAGTGACTTTAACTGAACATTGTAACAACTAGCCCCGGTCTGCCCTATACGATAAGTAGAAATGGTGTTTCATAAACAACCAACGTCATGTCATTTACGTAAAAGATTTATTTGCGATTGAACAGAAACATACGTCTAAATTGTTATAGTTGTGCTAGACAGGATGACGAATGGCCCAAACCGGTTTCTCACTGGCGACCATCCTTAGCCTTGTGGTGGTGTAAGTAGGCGTGTGTGTGCTTGCGCGCCTGTGTGCGTGCCTGTGCGTCGGCGTGTGCGTGCTTGCGCGCCTGTGTGCGTGCGTGTGCGTGCGTGTGCGTCGGCGTGTGTGTGCTTGCGCGCCTCTGTGCGTGCGTGTGCGTCGGCGTGTGCGTGCTTGCGCCCCTGTGTGCGTCGGCGTGTGTGTGTGCTTGCGCGCCTGTCTGCGTGCGTGTGCGTCGGCGTGTGTGCATGCGCGCGCGTTCGTTGGCGTGCGAGTGCTTCTGTGTGCATTAATGTAAAGCAATGATATAAGGAATTTATCCTCATTATCCGGCAAATGCCATTTACCCAGCAAATGATTCAACAAAATAGTTACCGGTAAACACAATCTGACAAGATATATTATTTCCATTAAAGCGTGTTTGTGCAACATGTAAACTTTTGAATGCAGCGTCCGGTTTTTATGTATGCTCATGGAACCCCAAGGATGGTCTATGCGATGTCCCATTGTGGTAGAACGTTGTTGAAGAAACGCTTTTTTATTTCCATTTTAAAATACAAGACATTCGTCTAAAGATAGAACATAACACTTTAAAATTCATGAATGTTGATGTGAATCAGGCCATATCAACACTAGTAAATGTTAAAGAATCAGGTCAGTTTGGTGGTGTGGTAGTCGGGCGAAAGACGTGGGAAATCAGGCTGGTAGGCTATGGCAATAAGTGGGTGGTTGGCCTTACAAATGGTAGGAAGTTGCCCCCCAAAACAGGAGGGACATCGGAGGTTGAGACCCCTGTCACACTCACTCGTAGTGGGAGGTGGGAGGTTGACTCACACAAATGGTGGAACGGTGCCCCTCCCAAAAAAAACCAAGAGGGGTGGTATGATTAGCACCCTTCCACACATCCGTCCTGTTTGGTTGTGAAAGGGAAGATAATGTTTCCTTGTTCAAAACAATGTGTCTTGTAGAATTGGTCTTGATGTAGCTACATTCGTCGACTCGTGCGCCATTTTCTTGCTGTGGAGTTGACACGTGTAGGTGTGCATGTGAAAACTGTCGGCGCAATTTAAAAAATTATTTCAGTTCTAAACCGTTTATTTCTCAAGTACGAGACAATATATTATATTTCCCAGACTTCAAATCTAATCCGAACTGTCGTCTTGTTGGTAGTGGAACTAGCAAAAATACCCACCCTCCTAACGGGATAATTTCGTAGTTCGTAAGTGACTGTCGAGAAAACAATATTTACAAGTTCAGGACATTATCACATAAATATGTCATCGTTCTTGGAATCAAAGCGTCGAAATGTTGACAGTTATAGTAGCGACGGTTTACGTAACTTCGACCAGTCGTAGAAAAGACGCACGACTTTGCGAACAATTGTACGTAATTTTTCGCATTGCTGTGCGTTGGAACCATAGAGATATAAAGTAGATATTATATATATATATATATATATATATATATATATATATATATATATATATATATATATATATATATATATATATATATATATATATAATATATATATATATATATATATATATATATATATATATATATATATATATATATATATATATATATATATATATATATATATATATATATATATATATATATATATGTATATATATATATTATATATATATATATATATATATATATATATATATATATATATATATATATATATATATGTGTGTGTGTGTGTGTGTGTATATGTGCGTGTGCGTGTGCGTATGTGTGAACGAGGCGGCGTGTCGGTCGCAACATAGACTTACAAGATGAGAGTTTAAGCAAACTTTTGCTCAAGGCCTAATGTAATT
The DNA here is from genome assembly GCA_033239005.1 of Lamellibrachia satsuma. Lineage (NCBI taxonomy): Eukaryota > Metazoa > Annelida > Polychaeta > Sabellida > Siboglinidae > Lamellibrachia > Lamellibrachia satsuma. The sequence continues at coordinate 3,291,080 of BSQZ01000033.1, forward strand.
AATATTGGTCTTCACTACCTACAGTGTTCTAAATGAGGGAGGTCTGGGGACCCGTCCCCCCTCATAAGGCACGAGGGACCTCCCATAAGAAAGAAAAATGTATTTTATCGTTGTACCTATGTAATTACCCTTCCGCTGTTGCACCTGTTGCTACGTGTGAGGCTACTCTGGTTCGTATGTGCTAGAACTCGACGGCTTTCACAGGACTCGACATCATTCTGTTGGTAGTTTAGCTAATCTAATTCATTCAGCTCACTCTATTGCTAATCTCAAAAACATCTTAAATCATTCCACTCATATCATTGATGAGTGTGTGTTCTGTGGTTAAGGGCGCCATCTGTTGAGTGTTTGCAGTAATGCCACCAGTGAGTGTTTAGTTGAGCACAGTTTACTTCTCAGAATTACAGAGCACCATGTCTGCAAGCGCATTACTCCAGTAACAATGGTCTGACCACAATTTACAATTTAGTCGTTTAGCAGCTGCTCTTATCCAGAGCGACTTCCAGACTTACAGTGCCTGAAAAGAAGTTTTTTAAGAAGATTATTTTTGAGGGGTTAAACCAGTATGCTTAGGAGACCTCCCAAGAGTCATTTCGAACACTGACTACCTACATTACAAGAACGCAACGAAACATAATATAGATATTTGTCACAGATGAGTTTAATGAATAGTAGTGCAGCTGCCGCTCTACTAAATTACTACTAACAAAGACTAAGCGAGAGAGAGGGAGACAGAGAGAGAGAAGAGAGAGAGAAAGAGAGAGAGAGAGAGTGAGAGAGAGAGAGGGAGAGAGAGAGAGAGAGGGAGAGAGAGAGAGAGAGAGAGAGAGAGAGACAGACAGACAGACAGGCAGACAGACATACAGAGACAGACAGACAGAGACAGAGACACAGGGAGGGAGAGAGAGAGAGAGAGAGAGAGAGAGAGAGAGAGAGAGAGAGAGCCGCTATAAGAATAACTTTCGTGTAATAACTGTTATATATGATGTGTAAATCTGAACTGTGACCACGTATGCGATTTCTTGGAATATAAAAGCTCGACTGATTCGGCTCTACATTAGCCACAAGAACGCAACGAAGCACGCAGAGATTTGCACGCATGAGTTTAATTAATAGTAGTGTAACTGCCGCTCTACTAAATTATTTCAAACAAACTTTTTCTGAATACAATATGCACAATTTAACAATATGATATTCACAAGAGTAGTTATATGTTCTGCAGCCACAAGAGAGCCGATGTAAGAGTAACACTCTTGTAATATGATGATGTGTAGATCTGAATCATAGTCGCCCCGGAATTGTCGCTTGTTCATATTACCGCACGTCTTCGCATGGCTTCTTTATCAACACGCACGCACCTAAATGTTCTGAAATCAGATAATGAGAACGAGTTGAAAATAACGTGGTGGATGACTGTATTTATTGCAAATGACATGCACGCGACCAACATCCTTCACCGACATTATCGTTTGTCTGCACTGAACCGAAACGCAATGGCACTGCTTGTATTCACAAACAGTACAGTGTCGCAATCGAAGTATTCTTTATCCGGTTTGGATACAGTTACGATTCTAACATTCCCTACTAATGGGTTCCTGCAAAACAGACATAGCCTGCAGCGTCGTGTAACGACTGGCTCACCGCTCAAGCTACATCGATTGGTTCACCTATTTGGGAAATTAACGTGTTAATTTTATGAACTTCAATTTTCTAACATCTCAACGTAGAAATACATATTCAAAGCATCAGCTAGTTCACCAGCTAGTTCACCAGCTGTCGGTCGCCGACTGTCCACTGCTTCAACGACCGACAGTAGATGGAATTGGATCCAGCTCCAATTCGAACAACACAATCGTCGCCACAAATTGGCCTCGCTAATCGGTCTCGTGGTGTATTTACACGACCGATTCTTGCACCGCAATACCTTGCGACACTGTGTCGGGCCGACTAATTGGGCTGGTAATAGGTCGTGTAGACAGGCCTCTATGCCTTACCAGCGATTTTCCAACAGTTTCGCGTGCAGGGAAGGCGCGCGGTGCCAAATACCCCTACGAGTGATGTAGCAACAATGTTCGAGGTATTATAAGACAAACGGCAACGCTCAGTTGAAATGAGACACAAACTTACCTTGTGACAGGTGGAATGTGCTGGCCAATTGCATGTCTTCAAGTCGTTGTCCCACTCTAGACCAGCAGCACACTTGCGGTCCGGGAACATATTTCCGTTAAAACAAGTAACGTAAATATCGCAGCCGAGACATGACGGGTGGTTCCCTGGTGGCAAGTAGCTGCAGTCGTTCGCACAGCGCCTGCCACCTGCCGACAAAACAATACACTGTATCGAACAATAATAATTTTTTATAAATATTTTTCTATCAACTCGAAGAAAATTAATCACCGAACCGATGTACCAACTCTACCTGTCACGGCACGGCTACCTGTCACGGCACGGCTACCTGTCGCGGCACGGCTACCTGTCGCGGCACGGCTACCTGTCGCGGCACGGCTACCTGTCGCTACACGGCTACCTGTCGTGGCACGGCTACCTGTCGCGGCACGGCTACCTGTCGCGGCACGGCTACCTGTCGCGGCACGGCTACCTGTCGTGGCACGGCTACCTGTCACGGCTAATATTAGTGTTATTTGTCGACGATACGGATTTGCCATTTGAGGGTCCTCGTTGTTAAATGACGTACTGTGTCACATTAACGTCTTACATGAAGGTATATGTCACCTGAATGACAGTTTGTGTCACCTGAAGGCAATCTGTGTCGTTGTATGACGGTCTGAGTTAATCAAGGCTCAGCTCAAATCTTAGCGCACAATGGAAGTAAGATTTATTTTATTGTGCAAGTCGATATCGTATAACCTTTTAATTCATGTTATATATATATATATATATATATATATATATATATATATATATATATATATATATATATATATATATATATATATATATATATATATATATATATATATATATATATATATATATATAGTCCATATATATATAGTCCAGTTTTCTTCAATGAAATCGTAACAAAATTATTATTTACCCTTATCCGAGAGATTATGTCCATGTCGATGTGAAGCGTTTCTAAAATATTTATAAGTATGGCAAATATCATTTGACATTTTAAAATATGTGCACCCGAACGACCGATCGCCACCGTCGATCGTGACTTCTTACACACGTTGACGTAATATTTCTGCCGATCAGTGATACCACAAGTTGAGCAGTTGCCACTTACCAACTAGCCGATACATGCCCATGTACATGCCTCGTCCATTGGCGTCAGTCAGGGCAATGCACACAGCAAAGACGATCGACAGCGCTACTATCTTCATGTTGAATGACGACGAGGAAGTCTTGAAGGAAACGTCGCTGACTTGAGAAAGCTTCGGTGACGTTGACGAACTGTCGACTGGAGCGAACTGGTGGTCGATTCGATGGCACTGGGCCTTTTATCTGTAATAAATCGCTTCCTTGATGGTCGTCATTGAGGGTTTAGACCAATCGCGCTGCAAGGCAGGACTTGGGACCGTTCATGCCTGGACGCTAAACAAACAGAACAAAGAGAGAGACATCCGTTTAATGGAATTATTGTGTGGTCTCTTGGACCATTACCAAGAACGTGTATGTAGATTTTTCTTTATAATTTAACAAGCGAAGACTTCGGTGGGTGCAAGATTGTGCAATATCCGTTTCCAGGTGGTTATTCCTGTATAAATCCGTCACACGTGGTATTTAACAGCAGTGGTATTTAACAGCAGTGGTATTTAACAGCAGTGGTATTTAACAGCAGTGGTATTTAACAGCAGTGGGAAGTAATGGTGTTTCATTACTAATCAACGTCATGTCATTTACGTAAGAGATTTATTTGTGAATGAACAGAAATATACGTCTAAATTGTTATAGTTGCACTAGAGACGGTGGCGAATGGCCCAAACCGGTTTCGCACAGGCGACTATCCTTAGCCTTTATACGTACCTAATAAGTGGGCGTGCGTGTGCGTCGACGTGTGTGTGCGTGCGTGGGTGCACGTCGGCATGTGTGTCCGTGCGCGCGTGTGCGTCGGCGTGCGCGTGCTTCTGTTTGCATTAATGCAAAGTAATGATATAAGGAATGTATCTTCATTACCCGACAAAGGCCATTTACCCAGCAAATATATATATTTTAAAGTGTTATGTTCTATGTTTAGATGAATGTCTTGTTATTGTAAAATAGAAATTATATATATATATATATATATATATATATATATATACAATAATTTTCTGTTTTACAATATCTTGTTATTGTAAAATAGAAATGAGGGATATATATATATATATATATATATATATATATAATAGAAAAGTTATTGTAAAATAGAAATGAGAGATGTATATATGTATATATATATATATATATATATATATATATATATATATATATATATATATATATATATATTTATATATATATATATATATATATATATATAATATATATATATATATATATATATATATATATATATATATATATATATATATATATATATATATATACATATACATCTCTCATTTCTATTTTACAATAAATTTTCTATTATATATATATATATATATATAAATCCCTCATTTCTATTTTACAATAACAAGATATTGTAAAATAGAAAATTATTGTGTGTGTGTGTATATATATATATATATATATATATATATATATATATATATATATATATATATATATATATATATATATATATATATTACAATAACAAGAAATTCATCTAAACATATAACATAACACTTTAAAATTCATGCATGTAGATGTGAATCATGTCAGTTTTGTGGTGTGGTAGCCGGGCGAAAGACGTAGGAAATCATTCTCGAAGGCTATGGCAATAAGTGGGCGGTTGGCCTTACAAATGGTAGGAAGTTGCCCCCCAAAACAGGAGGGACATCGGAGGTTGAGACCCCTGTCACACTCACTCGTAGGTTGACTCACACAAATGGTGACTCACACAAAAAGAACTAGTGGGGGTGGGAGCGTTCGACCCTGGATGGGAGGGTTAGACCCTGGATGGGAGGGTTAGACCCTGGGTGGGAGGGTTAGACCCTATCCACACACACCTGTCATGTTTGGTTGTGAACGGGAAGAGAATGTTTCCTTGTTCAAAACAATTTGTCCCGGTGCATTGGTCTTGATGTAGCTACATTCGTCGACTCGTGCGCCGTTTTCTTGCTGTGGAGTTGACGCATGTAAATTATCCTGTTCTAAGCCATTTATTTCAAAACTACGAGGCAATATATCATATTTCCCAAAAATTCCAATGACTTCAAATGTAGTCCGCATCTAATCTGATGATGACATATGACATGTCTCTTTACGCGCAGTCACAAGAACGGACATCGATATATTTAGAGTGTCGGCGTTCACTTCAGTAAAAAACATTAAATGTTTGTAGGTAGGTGTTTCGGTGGGAAATATTTCTGAGTCGTTTACAACGTGTCACAAACAGCGACAGCGACTTGCGTCAGTTGTGGGTCGTGACGGTGCACCGTAATACGTCAATGCCCTTCCCATTTCCACCTGTTCTACATTTCCGTTCGACAACCTGTCAATCATAATATTTCAACAAAGTGCCGAATTTTTCCAGGGAGGGGCAAGAAAGAAGAGAGAAGATGTTAATTTAAAATAACTGAAATATTTGGGAGGTTAATTTAATTTAATTAATTGACCTGCTGAGAAATGTGTGAGGTTAATGTAATTTAATTGGAGAGTTAACTGTAATTTAAGTAATAAACTATAAACCCCGGAGTACAGGGATAAAGAGGTATCGGTGCCAGCCTCACCCCGGACTACAGGGATAAAGAGGTATCGGTGCCAGCCTCACCCCGGACTACAGGGATAAAGAAGTATCGGTGCCAGCCTCACCCAGGACTACAGGGAAAAAACGGAAAGCATCAACATATAAATAACATTACAAATGATATAAATAGCATTACCACACTGTATACAACAACAGTAGCTCAGGACCACGGATGTTAAACAGTATGATTCTTCGTTCATCTTATTAACTGGTATCCAATCCATAATACATGCCACCACTGTTATATGTATCAAATTCCATCTTGCGCGTTGTGTGCGAAGCATATTTTGTGAAGGATTCGGGAACGGTTATAAGTTATTGGTTATCGGATAGGTTATAGAGGTTATAACTTATTGGTTATCGGATAGGTTATAGCTAGAAGTTCTGCATAATAACATATAACCTGTCATGACGAAATTTGCGACAGACTGCAACTAAAATGCGTTTTTGCAGCAATTGTTTTAGTTAGGTTCTGTAATTCTCGTACTATTTCGTTAAGAGGTGTATATATGTAACTGCGTTAACCGATTCCGCCTTAGATGAAAATAAGTAGAACAA
>BSQZ01000033.1:3302500-3492500 GCA_033239005.1 Lamellibrachia satsuma
GACCGCGACTGAGACGGGAGGACTGGTGAAGAGACAGTTCAGTGCGGAGGGTAGAAAGGACAGAGGAAGACCGCGACTGAGACGGGAGGACTGGTGAAGAGACAGTTCAGTGCGGAGGGTAGAAAGGACAGAGGAAGACCGCGACTGAGACGGGAGGACTGGTGAAGAGACAGTTCAGTGCGGAGGGTAGAAAGGACAGAGGAAGACCGCGACTGAGACGGGAGGACTGGTGAAGAGACAGTTCAGTGCGGAGGGTAGAAAGGACAGAGGAAGACCGCGACTGAGACGGGAGGACTGGTGAAGAGACAGTTCAGTGCGGAGGGTAGAAAGGACAGAGGAAGACCGCGACTGAGACGGGAGGACTGGTGAAGAGACAGTTCAGTGCGGAGGGTAGAAAGGACAGAGGAAGACCGCGACTGAGACGGGAGGACTGGTGAAGAGACAGTTCAGTGCGGAGGGTAGAAAGGACAGAGGAAGACCGCGACTGAGACGGGAGGACTGGTGAAGAGACAGTTCAGTGCGGAGGGTAGAAAGAACAGAGGAAGACCGCGACTGAGACGGGAGGACTGGTGAAGAGACAGTTCAGTGCGGAGGGTAGAAAGAACAGAGGAAGACCGCGACTGAGACGGGAGGACTGGTGAAGAGACAGTTCAGTGCGCAGGGTAGAAAGAACAGAGGAAGACCGCGACTGAGACGGGAGGACTGGTGAAGAGACAGTTCAGTGCGCAGGGTAGAAAGAACAGAGGAAGACCGCGACTGAGACGGGAGGACTGGTGAAGAGACAGTTCAGTGCGCAGGGTAGAAAGAACAGAGGAAGACCGCGACTGAGACGGGAGGACTGGTGAAGAGACAGTTCAGTGCGCAGGGTAGAAAGAACAGAGGAAGACCGCGACTGAGACGGGAGGACTGGTGAAGAGACAGTTCAGTGCGCAGGGTAGAAAGAACAGAGGAAGACCGCGACTGAGACGGGAGGACTGGTGAAGAGACAGTTCAGTGCGCAGGGTAGAAAGAACAGAGGAAGACCGCGACTGAGACGGGAGGACTGGTGAAGAGACAGTTCAGTGCGCAGGGTAGAAAGAACAGAGGAAGACCGCGACTGAGACGGGAGGACTGGTGAAGAGACAGTTCAGTGCGCAGGGTAGAAAGAACAGAGGAAGACCGCGACTGAGACGGGAGGACTGGTGAAGAGACAGTTCAGTGCGCAGGGTAGAAAGAACAGAGGAAGACCGCGACTGAGACGGGAGGACTGGTGAAGAGACAGTTCAGTGCGCAGGGTAGAAAGAACAGAGGAAGACCGCGACTGAGACGGGAGGACTGGTGAAGAGACAGTTCAGCGCGCAGGGTAGAAAGAACAGAGGAAGACCGCGACTGAGACGGGAGGACTGGTGAAGAGACAGGTCAGCGCGCAGGGTAGAAAGAACAGAGGAAGACCGCGACTGAGACGGGAGGACTGGTGAAGAGACAGTTCAGCGCGCAGGGTAGAAAGAACAGAGGAAGACCGCGACTGAGACGGGAGGACTGGTGAAGAGACAGTTCAGCGCGCAGGGTAGAAAGAACAGAGGAAGACCGCGACTGAGACGGGAGGACTGGTGAAGAGACAGTTCAGTGCGCAGGGTAGAAAGAACAGAGGAAGACCGCGACTGAGACGGGAGGACTGGTGAAGAGACAGTTCAGTGCGCAGGGTAGAAAGAACAGAGGAAGGCCGCGACTGAGACGGGAGGACTGGTGAAGAGACAGTTCAGTGCGCAGGGTAGAAAGAACAGAGGAAGACCGCGACTGAGACGGGAGGACTGGTGAAGAGACAGTTCAGTGCGCAGGGTAGAAAGAACACAGGAAGACCGCGACTGAGACGGGAGGACTGGTGAAGAGACAGTTCAGTGCGCAGGGTAGAAAGAACAGAGGAAGACCGCGACTGAGACGGGAGGACTGGTGAAGAGACAGTTCAGTGCGCAGGGTAGAAAGAACAGAGGAAGACCGCGACTGAGACGGGAGGACTGGTGAAGAGACAGTTCAGTGCGCAGGGTAGAAAGAACAGAGGAAGACCGCGACTGAGACGGGAGGACTGGTGAAGAGACAGTTCAGTGCGCAGGGTAGAAAGAACAGAGGAAGACCGCGACTGAGACGGGAGGACTGGTGAAGAGACAGTTCAGTGCGCAGGGTAGAAAGAACAGAGGAAGACCGCGACTGAGACGGGAGGACTGGTGAAGAGACAGTTCAGTGCGGATGGTAGAAAGAACACAGGAAGACCGCGACTGAGACGGGAGGACTGGTGAAGAGACAGTTCAGTGCGGAGGGTAGAAAGAACACAGGAAGACCGCGACTGAGACGGGAGGACTGGTGAAGAGACAGTTCAGTGCGGAGGGTAGAAAGAACACAGGAAGACCGCGACTGAGACGGGAGGACTGGTGAAGAGACAGTTCAGTGCGGAGGGTAGAAAGAACAGAGGAAGACCGCGACTGAGACGGGAGGACTGGTGAAGAGACAGTTCAGTGCGGAGGGTAGAAAGAACAGAGGAAGACCGCGACTGAGACGGGAGGACTGGTGAAGAGACAGTTCAGTGCGGAGGGTAGAAAGAACAGAGGAAGACCGCGACTGAGACGGGAGGACTGGTGAAGAGACAGTTCAGTGCGGAGGGTAGAAAGAACACAGGAAGACCGCGACTGAGACGGGAGGACTGGTGAAGAGACAGTTCAGTGCGGAGGGTAGAAAGAACACAGGAAGACCGCGACTGAGACGGGAGGTCTGGTGAAGAGACAGTTCAGTGCGGATGGTAGAAAGAACTGAGGAAGACCGCGACTGAGACGGGAGGACTGGTGAAGAGACAGTTCAGTGCGGAGGGTAGAAAGAACAGAGGAAGACCGCGACTGAGACGGGAGGACTGGTGAAGAGACAGTTCAGTGCGCAGGGTAGAAAGAACAGAGGAAGACCGCGACTGAGACGGGAGGACTGGTGAAGAGACAGTTCAGTGCGGAGGGTAGAAAGAACAGAGGAAGACCGCGACTGAGACGGGAGGACTGGTGAAGAGACAGTTCAGTGCGGAGGGTAGAAAGAACAGAGGAAGACCGCGACTGAGACGGGAGGACTGGTGAAACGTGATGGGGAAATTGTGTGTAAATATCTTCGCGAAAAGTTTTCAAAACATGCACACGATGGAGGATTGGACATCTAAAATAAAATTATTTGAGTGGTCGTTATAACGTGTTCGTCTTGTATCCATCGCACGGTGGTCTCTGTCGTCCCCGTGACATGTCTCCAAGTGTTCGTCCTCTTCATCATCTGCTCTCCGTCTTCTGTTGTCCTTTCCGTTTGGCAGTCCTCGCCCATTCTATCAACGATTCCTGTCTGCCGCGGAGTGTTCCAAACTGTCTTTATTTTCAGACGTTTCTTCCTCCGGGTATTTTTCTAATGCCACACTCTCCTTCTTTTGCTCAGCTTCATTCATTCGAACTGGTCGCCGGTAGGCGGGCGGACACGCAAATATACATGCTGACAAACATACATACATGAATGATAAACTATATATATATATATATATATATATATATATATATATATATATATATATATATATATATATATATATATATATATATATATATATGCACATTAATTCGATCCTCGGTGTCTTTCAGTCGGCTCTCCCCACACCTGTCCGCCTATCGTGGACACTACTCTCCACACAGTACCCAATGTCGTCAGTCCTGTTCGTCTCACGTCTTCAGTCATCACCTTGTTCTCTCGTCTGATCCCAGCGCGCTCCCTATTTATTATCAATCCAGTATGACATCCGGTCAACACAATACCGCGTAGCCGACAAGCCAGAGAACGCAGACGAGCAGACAAAGGCATTAATTGCACTATCCGTGTGTGGCATTCAGATACACGTGACATATCGCGAATAAACGCTTCGTCTAATTAATGTTCGTCACGTAAACACGATTGTTGCGTGCGCCAGACGCCAGAACGCGTAATTCAGTTATTTGCAACCCAGAACTCAGCCAGTATGTAAAAAGGTACCCGGACATTGCACAAAGGTGCGATAGATAGCGGCAGTTTACCTATGACGTCGAATGGTGATGCCCTCTGTTTTTATCGATGATCTATGTGAAACCAAATATTTTTACGTAGGCCTTAGTTTAAATTATGGCCACGTATTGTCGAAAATAATACTCTTAATGTATGTGCCCATTTCTGTATTTAAAACAATTTAATCCGTAAACTCTCTTTTATCTTCATATATGATTTTTATTAAGCTGCATTAAATAATGCGTTTTCTTTTAACCCCCCCCCCCCCCGTAAACGTTACTTTGTGTACGCATTTATCTAATGAGTCTTTTGTAGGCCTAATAGTATCTAAATATAATTTATTGATGTTATCTTATCATTCTGTAAACTGTTCTTCTCAATTATTCATGTTTAAAATTGCAGTCTACGTAGGCCAACCATCTACGGACACCGACATGTTAAAAACAAAAGCAATCCTTTAGCGAGTTTAGTCTCTAGAGCGTCAATAAATCTGCATCATGTTAGGCGAAATAAGATATCCTCAATTAGGCTTTCACAAACAAAGCCAGTCAAACCTGTATTGTCTTGTGGTCGTTTTATTTTAATGCGATTACATCCAGCAAAGCCTGTGTCGTTTGTATGCTCATTTAATGCGATTACATGGATAGCGTGAGCGTGCTATCCGAAAGGCTAAACGCACAACACACACGCAAGTAAACAGCGCACTGGCGCTCAAGCCGGGCGACACCTGATTGGTCATTTACTGCACGCGTGCGCACTGACACGCCGCCGACCCGCCAGTGCGCAGTGTTGCCGAACGAAGCTACGGTTTTGAAAACTTAGATTGCGGAAACCGAAGTTCAGTTTACATCGACAGCATGTTCGCTGGAAAGTTTACCGGTGTCGGATACGTGGATCTATGATGTCGCATCGCGTGTAACTCATCTCGTGAAGTCGTAAAGGGAACTTATTGTCGCATTCGGACGTGTTTGATTGAGCGTCGCCCGGCTGTTGCGGTCGTTGACGTTGCACCGCCGGCGCTGGTAGCCGCCGCGACACCGCCGACCGTCGTCGGATCAAAGTCGCCCACCGCGACCGCAACATGGTGCGAGAACTCGACCTGCTCGACGCCGTGCGACAGGAAGATGTCGTCGCACTGCAGAAAGTCCTGCACAAACACAAGAACTCGACAAAATCCAGTGAGTTTGTGATGTGTGTTGCGTGCGAGTGATAGGCGGCGGTCAACGCTGTACTGGATGCGCGTCTGTTGGGTGCAGCTGTCACTGGGCTAAACAGTGAGCCAGGTAGCCGGGGCGTCATTATCCAGGCTACAGCATCCACATTTGGCCGTCTACCTCTTACATCTGTGTATTTATTGTCGTATCATTTCCTCCTTAGGCGCCTGGTAAGCAGACACAACATGGACTAGAACCCAGAAACACCAATTTTAACTTTGTGGTGCTAAGACTGTAATGACTCTATATTGACGTATAATACTATGACATGTGTTTATACAGTGAGTCAGATCTATCTATGCCTCTATGGCATGAGTGATTAACATGATACTTTTAGTATGTTAATCCAGGTGTTACTCCAGGTTATAGGTGTATTCCTGTGGACATCAGGTAGTGACTAGGCCATGGTCAACCGCCCCAGCCCAGGCCTAGTGCTACTACTGACCGCCTTTGTGGACATATGGTGTTTTATTCCCTCTAGTATTGACAATTACATTAAGTAATCGAATGCCTTAAGTAATAGTGACAACTTTTAGTCACCTGAAATACATTTTGAACTTCTGAACAATATACCTGTACTATGCTGGAAGAATGGAAATATGTCTGCAGTTTTTATTAAATGGCTGGGAAGGCGATGGTTGTGATCAAACTCATGAGCTTATGTGCGGTCAGGAATACGCGCACACACTTACTGCATATACAAAATGGATAGAGTGCTGGACCAATAGCTGTACATTTGTGCTTACAGGTCCAGAGCGCTAGCCACTTCATTGTATTTATCATAACATAGGCGTGTCTTACATTGTCTACATGTGTGATATGTCACTCTGAGTGGCTGGGCTGACAATGTTCTCTGGCTGACTACTTACTGTCTGTGTTATCATGGCATGTTCAAGGTTTCTTTGAAGCATCACCCATGAGCATGTACATCTCTGAGCATGCACAGTGACTAACTGGCTGCTTGGTTGTTCTGAGTCCTCATAAAACAAGTTTGTCACATATTATTTAGGGTATGATAGACTGTGAATAGAAATTATGTTTTCCACATGCATAATTAATTGTCTTATTAGCACCCCTTAGTCGGCTGTGTCGGTCTAGTGGTTTGAGCACCAGACTGTTGATCAAGAAGACCGGAGTTCGAGACACCCTGCCGTTTCAAAACTTCAGCAATTTCATTCACCCTACATTTTTTGTGTCTCAGAACAGACACTAAAAGCCACTGGTCCCTTCTGCCTGGTGGTGTAAATGTGTAACCTGTCATGGACTCACACTGGTATCTCCATTTATAAACTCCCATTGCCGTCGATATTCTGACAAACGGACTCTGCCAGTTATTGAAGTAGGGAGCACTTATTTTTCATTCCCAATTTTGTTTTCTAATCAGATTGCCAGTTCATTTCTTAATAATAAAAATAATGCTGTAGTGAATAAATTACAATGGCCTGTTGGTTTCTGTCACTTTCTGCCTACACCTCAGATTTAGTTGAGTCACTCTGCCTTATACTTGGTGTTCATAAAGTGAATGTCTTGATTGAAAATTCTCCTAGGCAACCAAGCTACCTGGCTGAGTGGCTGATTAGATTGGATGTGGAGAGGCAGGGGTAGCTAGTGCTTGTAGTGATAGAAAGCATGTGATCAAATGTAATTGCTAAGTATTTGCATTTGATGATCTTGAGCTAAAAGTATTTGCATTTAAATATGTTTGAAAAGTATGGTAAATTTAAATTATATAAACAATTTAAGTTAATAAAGTCCAGGTTGGCTTTCTAACTAATGTATACGATCAGGGACACATTTCTAACTAATGTATACGATCAGGGACGCATTTCTAACTAATGTATCAGGGACGCATTTCTAACTAATGTATCAGGGACGCATTTCTAACTAATGTATCAGGGACGCATTTCTAACTAATGTATCAGGGACACATTTCTAACTAATGTATCAGGGACACATTTCATGTTTTTTGTCTTATCGTTTCCCTGGCCCAATCTTGTTTCGGATTGAAGACGAAGATATATTGCAGTGAAAAGTTAAAACTAATTAATCATACCTCACTGACTTACAGGCCTATAGCGTGTCAAAGTGGTAATAGTGTGATCATGATGCAGTCACACAGTGATAGACTGGGTGCCCAGCTGGTCTTAAGCCAACCAAGACACTGATACACATGAAGTATGTGTGCGCACCAATAGGAAACTTGGTTTCTGTGTACTTAGTCAGTTGGTGCAACTGGATAGAAAAGTGGCTTACACACAGAAGACAGAGAGTAATAGTAGATAGTGAGATTTCAAACTGGAAATCGGTTTTGAATGGGGTACCACAAGGATCAGAATTAGGCCCTATACTGTTTTTTGTTAATATATGTAAATGATTTAGAAGATGACATATCTAGCTAAGTACTCAAATTTGCAGATGACACAAAAGTATTCAGAAAGGTTACAAATGATACAGATAAACAAAGTTTACAGGATGATCTAGAAAAATTAGTGAAATGGTCAGAAAAATGGTTTTTAATTCAGAAGTCAGAAAAATGTTTTTAAATTTTGGGAAGTGTAAATGTATACACATAGGGACATCGAAACATGGACGAAGAATATAAAATGGGGGATGCTGTACTAGGTAGAACCACACTAGAAAAGGACTTACGAGTAACATTTAATGCTGACATGAAAGTTTCAGAGCAATGTGGGATTGCTGCTTCAAAAGGAAATAAAATTCTAAGGCAAATTAGGAGAACTATCATGTATAAGGAGAAACAGCTAATTGTACACCTGTACAAAGCAATAGTTAGACCACATTTGGAATATTGTATTCAAGCTTGGAGGCCGTATTGTAAAAAGGACATAGACAAGCTAGAAAGAATACAACGAAGAGCAACTAAAATGATTCCAGAATTGAGAGACCTTAGTTACGAAAGTCGCTTATTACAATGTGGTTTGTCAACACTAGAGACTAGGAGACTAAGAGGAGACCAAATAGAAGTGTTTAAAATAGTGACCGGTTATGAGGATGTTAATAGGAATATGTTCTTCAAACTTAAAGAAGGCAGTAGAACCAGAGGACACAAAGCAGCGTTAGTTAAAGAGCAGTGTAGGTTGGACATGAGAAAGTACTCTTTCTCACAGAGGGTGATAAATGAATGGAACAAACTGCCAAATGATTGTGTTAATGCTAGTAGTGTGAATATGTTTAAAAATAGAATTGACAGATATTTGATAAGAAAATTGTTGGACTCTCGATAAACCAATGGCTTCCTTGTCCATTTGCCATCAGGAACTTGTTTGGGATGGTAGTCTTGTTAAACCTTGTTAAATGTCTCATTTCGTGCTGCCAACATACACAGAGACACATCATTTAAAAAAAACTTGTAACTATTTGTAATATCAAAATATCTTTGTTTGAAACAATGAGGATATATATTAAGCCTCAAGCCAAGTGCAATAATTGGCTTGGATGTTGTTGAAGCACTATTAAACATCATTAACTATTTAACAAGATTGCCATCCAAGACAAAGGCCCAGATGGCAAGTGGACAAGGAAGCAATTGCCTTATCGAGAGTCCAACATTTATATAACCTGCACTCCTGAGATATTTCAGCCTTGTTTTTAAACATATTCACGCTGCTAGCAGATACATAATATGTAGATAATTTGTACCATTCATTTATTGTCCTCTGTGAAAATGAGTACTTCCTGATATTCAATCTACACTGATCCTTCACTAATTTTACCTCATGTCTTCTAGTTCTGCTATGTTTCTTGAGTGAGAAAAAATATTTCTATCAATATTTTCACACCCACTCAGTATCTTAGAAACTTCAGTTTGATCTCCTTTTAACCTCCTTGTCTCTAGGGTTGTTAAACCACATTCTTTCATTCATTCGTCATAACCAAAGTCTCTCAATTCTGGAATTATTTTAGTTGCTCTTCTGTGTATTCATTCAAGCGTATCTATATCCTTCTTACGATATCGTCTCCATGCTTGTATACGGTATTCTAAATGAGGTCTAACTATTGCTTTATACAGAGGTATAATTTAGCGTTTTTCCTTGTATGTTATATTTTTCCTAATCAACCCAAGAATTTGATTACCCTTTGAAGCTGCAATACCACACTGCTCTGAAACTTTCATATCAGCGCTTATTGTTATTCCTAAGTCCTTTTCTTTTACAGTAGTATCCAGAACAGTATCTCCCATTTTATAGTTTATATTCAAGTTCCTGTGTCCTGTATGTAGGCATTTACATTTCCCAAAATTTAATAACATCTGCCATTTTTCAGACCATTTAACTAATTTGTCTAGATCGTTTTGTAAATGTTGTTTATCACCATCAGTGTTATCGTTTGTAAACACTTATATATTATCATCTAAGTCATTGATATAAAGAATAATAAAGGTCCTAATACTGATCCTTGTGGTACCCCACTCAGAACTGATTTCCAGTTTGAAACCTCATCCTTAACAAGATTTAACAAGATTTGCCATCCAAGCCAAAGGCCCAGATGGCAAGTGGACAAGGAAGCCATTGGCTTATCGAGAGTCCAACAATGTTCACCTACTTATAACCCGCCCTTCTGATATATGTGTCAACCTTGTTTTTAAACATATTCACGCTGCTAGCAGTTACACAATCTGTAGACAGTTTGTTCCATTCATTTACTGTCCTCTGTGAGAACGAGTGCTTCCTGATGTCCAATCTACATTGATCCTTTACTAATTTTACCTCATGTCCTCTAGTTCTGCTATCCTTCTTGAGTGAGAAAAACATATTTCTATCAATATTTTCATACCCATTCAATATCTTAAAAACTTCAATCTGATCTCCTCTTAACCTCCTTGTCTCTAGAGTTGTTAAACCACATTCTTTCAGGCGTTCTTCATAACTAAGGTCTCTAAGTTCTGGAATCATTTTAGTTGCTCTCCTTTGTATGCGTTCAAGCGTATCTATATCCTTCTTACGATATGGTCTCCATGCTTGTATACAGTATTCTAAATGAGGTCTAACTATTGCTTTATAAAGAGGTATAATTAACTTTTTCCCTTGTATGTTATGTTTCTTCTAATCAATCCAAGAATTTGATTACCCTTTGAAGCTGCAATACCACACTGCTCTGAAACTTTCATATCAGCGCTTATTGTAACTCCTAAGTCCTTTTCTTTTACAGTAGTACCAAGAACAGTAGCTCCCATTTTATAGTTTACATTCAAGTTCCCATGTCCTGTATGTAGGCATTTACATTTCCCAAAATTGAACAGCATCTGCCATTTCTCAGACCATTTCACTAATCTGTCTAGATCGTTTTGTAAATGTTGTTTATCACCATCAGTATTAACCTTTCTAAACAGTTTTGTGTCGTCCGCAAATTTCAGTACGTTACTTGTTATACTGTCGTCCAAGTCATTGATATAAATTAAGAATAATATAGGTCCTAATACTGATCCTTGAGGTACCCCACTCAAAACCGATTTCCAATTTGAAACTTCGCCATCTACTACAACTCGTTGTCTTCTGTCAGTCAGCCATTGTTCTATCCAGTCAGTTATGCTATCCCGATACCATGGGCTTTTAATTTAAGTAGCAATCTTTGATGTGGCACTTTGTCAAAAGCTTTCTGAAAATCTAAGTAGATAATATCTACTGGCGATCCCTCGTCTATCCACTTAGTGATTTCTTCCAAAAACATAACACATTTGTTAAGCATGACCTCGCTTTAAGGAATCCATGTTGAGATGAATTTAATAATTTATGCTTAACGAGGAAGTCCACCATATGGTCTTTAATTAACCTTTCTAATAATTTACAAATCACTGACGTTAAACTCACTGGTCTGTAATTCTCTGACTTATTTCTCGAACCCTTTTTAAATAATGGTATGATGTTTGCTTCTTTCCATTCAAACGGAACAACTCCCTCTTTTAATGACAAGTTGAATACTCTTGCAAGTGGTATACTGATTTGATCTACTGTTTCCATTAGTAATTTTGGAGGAATCCCATCCACTCCCGGTGATTTGTTATCCTTCATTGCCTTTATTTTCCTAGCTACCAATTCTGGAGTTACAACTAACGGTCCTAAATAGTCAGATTTAGTCCCCTGAAATTTAGCATCAGCAACTGGTAATGAACTAATATCTTCTTTTGTAAACACTGAACTTAAGTAACCATGTAGGTCTTCCGCCATTAAAAACCCCTGTGATATTATATTTCCAGCACTGTCTTCTAGAGGTCCAACCTTGTCTTGTACGTTTTGTTTACTCCTGACATATGCATAAAAACTCTTGCTGTCAGTTTTTATGTTACATGCCAGTTTTTGCTCATAGCTTCTTTTAGATTGTCTGATTTCAGTTGTAGCTGCATTAAGTGCCTCTTTGTATTTTGCATAGTCTTCTTCCTTTCTGGTACGCCTATAAACCCTCCACATAGTTTGTTTTAGCATTATTTTTCTAATTGCCTCTTTTGACACGTGTTTCTTTCTACACCGTTTTCCTTGTTTTTGGAAGGGAACAAATTTATCAATGATACTCTCAATTTCATATTTTAGAATATTCCAACATTCAATTGCAGTCTTATTCATCAGCATGTTATTCCAATCTAGCTGTGCTAAGTATTTTCTCATATCTTTGTAGTTACCTTTGTGGAAGTTTCTCTTGTACGTTTTCTTATTTTTACTTTCTGATTTTACATTGATGTCAAAATGTATTTGATTATGGTCACTATTACCCAATGGTTCAAATATTTTTACATTGTCCACTAATTCTTTTGTGATGACAAAACTATATCTAATACATTTTCTCCCCTGGTTGGTTCTAGTACGTGCTGAGTAAGAAAGCTATCCTGGATTAAACATAGAAATTGTTGATCATCAATCCCTGTGCTCTCTAGAGAATTCCATTGTATGTGTCCATGGTTAAAATCTCCCATTATGATACATTCCCCTTTACTAACTTCCTTTATAGCGTTTTTTATTTTTGTGTTGTCCTCTTCGTTTATGTTTGGACTTCGGTAAACTAATCCAACAGTTAATTTTGAATTTCCTGAAACAATTTTGCACCAAACAGCTTCATCGCAATCTGCTTCCCTTTCTAGTTTCATTTCATAAGCCTGAATAGATTCTTTAACATATAAAATAACTCCCCCGCCCCTTCTTCCTATTCGATCTTTCCTAAACATTACGTATCCTGTCAGTCCTAATTCAGCATCTGTTATATCTATGTTGGCCCATGATTCAGTTATACCAATTATGTGAGGGTCAATATCCTCTACCACAACACGCTGTTTTTTGTCAGTCAGCCATTGTTCTATCCAGTCAATTATGCCATCCCCGATACCATGGGCTTTTAATTTAAGTAGTA
The DNA here is from genome assembly GCA_033239005.1 of Lamellibrachia satsuma. Lineage (NCBI taxonomy): Eukaryota > Metazoa > Annelida > Polychaeta > Sabellida > Siboglinidae > Lamellibrachia > Lamellibrachia satsuma. Next base: position 3,315,097 of record BSQZ01000033.1, read on the forward strand.
ATCTTTGATGTGGCACTTTGTCAAAAGCTTTCTGAAAATCTAAGTAGATAATATCTACTGGTGATCCCTCGTCTATCCACTTAGTGATTTCTTCCAAAAAAACATAATGTATTTGTTAAGCATGACCTCGCTTTTAGGAAACCATGTTGAGGTGGATTTAATAACTTATGCCTAACAAGGAAGTCCACCATAATATTATGGTCTTTTATTAACCTTTCCAATAATTTACTAATCACTAATGTTAAGCTCACTGGTCTGTAATTCTCTGACTTATTTCTCGAACCCTTTTTAAATAATGGTATGATTTTTGCTTCTTTCCATTCAAAAGGAACCACTCCCTCTTTTGAACACTCTTGCAAGTGGTATACTAACTTGTTCTACTGTTTCCATTTGTAGTTTTGGTGGAATTCCATCCACTCCAGGTGATTTAATATCCTTCACTACCTTTATTTTCTTAGCAACCATTTCTGGAGTTACAATTAACTGCTTTAAATAGTCCAATTTAGCCTCCTGAAATTTAGCACCTGGAACTGGTAATGAACTAATATCCTCTCTAAACACTGAACTGAAGTAACCATTTAGGTCTTCCGCCATTAAAAAACCTTGAGATATTATATTTCCAGCACTGTGTTCTAGAGGTCCAACCTTGTATTGTATGTTCTGTTTACTTCTGATATATGCATAAAAACTCTTGCCGTCATTTGTTATGTTACATGCAAGTTTTGTACATAGCGTCTTTTAGATTGTCTAATTTCAGTCGTAGCTGCATTAAGTGCCTCTTTGTAACTTGTGTACCCGGTAGTCTTCATCCTTTCTTGTACGCCTATAAACTCTCGACACAATTTGCTTGTATGCTATTTTTTTTAATAACTTATTTTGACAAGTGTTTCCTTGGAGATCGTTTTCCTTGTTTTTTTTTCAAGGGAACAAGTTGGTCAGTCTAATTGCAGTGTTGCTCATGGACTACTAGGCATGAAATCTCCCTTCGCACATGACTGCATATTTGAAACATAATCCGTACTAGTGTGTGTGTGTGTGTATTTTATAGATTTGTGGTTATATCATTCAGAAATTTGTAAAGTAGTTGTACTTATAAGAACTGTCTATCCCTGGATGAACATTGCACGGTTGCTTCATTTCTCACAAACCCCCATTGTTTGTGAATAAACCTTGGTGTTTTCATACAGAAAGGATCCTTTGAGGATATTGCTTACATTTATTTAACAGCTGCCAACAACATACATGCTGAAAATGTGCATATGTACTTTTTTTGTAAGAATATGGCGAGTAATGTACATTGGATTTTTTAATGTACATTATTTACTAATAACTATATAAATTACAGTAATTTCAAATACAGTTATCACTTATCTTGATTGTTTTTATTACAAATGCAATGACTTTTTTTACATTTAATATTTGAATATCAACAAAACTGCAGTCCTTTTATATAGGTGCTATCCAAAGCATTACTATATTTACTAGTTTCCAGTTACAATTAAAATGTACCATTACACTTACCCAGTTACTGTGATATATCTATTTTCAATTACAGTTAAATCATCCAAAGAAAAAATTACATTGTAATTAATTTGCAAATTACACAAAATATACCACCTTAGTTGGTGTTTCACTCGGCCCTGCACCCAAAACTGCTGCTTGTATTCACTAACATGTGTCAGGGTAAAAATAAAACACTAAAGTTCACTTTGCCAAAAGTATATGAGCTTGACAAGTTGGTTTCAGACTACAATATACCCACACAAGTGTAATAGGGCCACCCCCGCACACTGACAGGGCCTAGCAGGGTATCGGCAGTGACAACAACAGAAAGCCACATTTTCCCACGTCTTCAACAGCCTTCAATCCCAGACCTGAGTTTTGAAGGGAAAGTAAGGTGCCATGCTGAACTTGCTGATGGGAACGCGTAGAGTTTAGGCCAACAGCTGCATGTCGCCTTAAGTATTGTTTAGGCATAAAAAGATGTGCTGGAGTTGAAGTTGTCTGACTGCAGTAGCCTGAGTGGTTATGGAGCCATCACTGAAGTCTACTTAATGTTCTGCAATATTGCAACCGGTTGTTTCCGGTGTGATCCGATGACCTACGTGCACTCATTGTGTCACCCCCTTGTCTAAATAAGGCATCAGTTACATGTGTACCAGGATGTCTTACATTGTATCAGAAATGTCACAGGAGGACACATACATTGAAATTGTGTAATTCAGTATTTGCCAACTATGTTATGTGATAATGTCAGACACACTTTGTAGTATCCAGTTAGTTGGATTTGACAGAGGTGGGGGTAATTACTGCATTGCTTGTTCAGTAATCCAGCAACAAAGTAGCCTTCTCCTGAAGCAACATAATCCTGTAGCCACGCTGTAATATAACAACATTAATTGTTGAATTTGAAAGCTAAATTATGTGCTAACTTTACCACAAAAGCACATCTCTCACTCATGTCAGCCAGCTACTGGGTTGAACTCTGCTGGCTCCAATATTCACATGCATGTTTAAAGCAGAAAGGCGTACTGTAAGCTTAAATGGAGCACTCTTCCCCTTTTAAGTAATTACATAATTTTTTGTGCAGTTAATCTGAGATCAGTATGATGGATATTTATTTAATTTTAAGTTCTGTAATATAGTCAGTTAAAAAGCTGAACAGATTTATTTTGTTTTTACATAATGCCATAAAACCATCTCATTGGGAATCGCACTGTTAAAAAAGGTAAATAAGTTAAAAATATATTAAACATCATGTTAAATAAAATGTCTTTATCAGTTATCATTATAAAATCATTGCTTTTGTCCAGAATAATGTTACAAAGGCTGAAAGATTTGACTTTATAGACTGTTTAAAACTGTCCTATTTTAAAACATTTTATTTTAAGTGCAAAGTTATAGTGTCTTTGTGAAATTATTTAGGCTGTTAAATGTTGCTGAGATTTGGTTTCGGTAGCACTGAAGGAAGCTTGCTTCCCGGCATACAACACCTGTGTACTGCCCATTAATTAAGCAACAGACAGGAAGAGCAAGGCAGGCTCCCTTGTAGGCTATCTCTACAGCTCAGTGAACAGAGGTTGTTCCCTGGAAGTCTAGCACTGGGGGATGTTGGTGGAATCAGTCTCTTCCTGCTGTGCTCAGTCTCAGAGTCACATACACAACCATGCCAGGCTATATTGAAACCTGGTATATGCTGGCACTGCCAGTGGGGGCCATCTACCCCCAACTAGGCAGGGCTAACATGAAAAACTATAACTATATAGCACCTTTTTATGAATAATTTATTGGAACAGAGATCTTGCACAAAAATTAGTTTACATAATTTCTCCGTGGACATTAGCTGAGTACACCAAGATGTGAAAATATCTTGCAAACAGGTTTTAGATAAATTAATCTTGTTGTTGCGAAATTGTATTTTTGGAAGTGTATTAAATTCAACCACTTAAATTATATGGGTTGCATGTAAACTTTTCTTTCATTCTTAGCTCCTGACATGTTTTCCCAACAAAATCTGATACAGAAGACCAGATGTAATTGGATGAAGCGACATGAAATTACCTCCTGCGGTGTTTTAATACTGACAAGCCATAGGTGAGGTTTACATGGTTGAATGAATTAAGTAATTAAACAAATAAAGAACACCAGTAGTTTGTATAATCTGTTGATGACCTCTCAGCTGCATCTTCATTCTTAGAAATTGCAATTTATAGTGAAATGTGCAGATTACTTTGATTTTTTGCACCTGTTCATTTTTAAACTGTTATTTGATACAGTGAAACACAGCAAATAGAACCAACACTTCCCACAGTGCATATCTGTTTTCTGTAGAAGGAATCACAAGAAATGTTGCAAAATATGAGTAGTGTTTCTGAATGAAGCTATACTTTGTAGATTGGCACACTACTGTTGGGTTCTGGAAGGTCAAGTGTGTTCTTGATGAGATTAATCTCCCAGTCAATCAAGTGGCAGTTAAGAGGTTCTCACTGATGAAATATGATAGACATTTATTAACACATGACTTGTTTTGGCCAGATTAAGTTGCTTGACAGTTATGGTTTTAATAAGGATTCAGTCTGTCAACACTTAGAATAATCCCCAGTTCAAATGATACATCCATACGGTCTGTTGCAGTACACTGCAGGAAATCTTACATTGCATCACCATGTTTGATTCAGTTAATTTACTATCACCAGATGTTGAATAAATTTGTGGGGTAGTTCTGCTAATGAATTTCGTAAACATGTACAATTCTGAGAAGACCCTCTTTTGCCCATGTCAGGGGCCTGGTAGGCATGATTTTAATGAAAGTAGGCATGGGTCATGGGTCAGCAATGAAGGTAGTTCCCATGACCGCTTGCTAGCACTTGAGGAAGTCTGAAGTATATTCTAATACTTTCATTGAGTTAAATTGTTCTGAAGAAGATATGAAGTGTCTACTGACTTGACCAGTGATTGCAGGAGGGGGTCCTGCTAATGAAATATGCACATAGCTACCCAGAAGTAATGATTGTGATGTTTGGCAGACTGACCACAGTTTAATTTGAATGGTACTTGACATCTAGGTGGCCAGTGGACAGCTATTGGCCACGCAATTCAACTTGCATTGACGCAGGAATTAAATGCTTAAAATTACTGTGGAATTTTCAACTGTAAATTAATCCATCCTTAAAATGAAGTGAGTAGTAGACTTTGTATCAACTGAACCAATAAAAAAACAGCTTGTCAGTAGTAAGAGACATGTGGAAAAAGCTGGGTCGTATAACCCTTGTAGTAAGGGCAGATAATGAAATATGACATACAGTCATGAACATGGTTTGGGTTCCAGACCTGGCAGCTGTTGCTGTATAGGGCATGTCAGCCCTCCTTTTTACCCATTTCACTGGGAACCTGAACCAAGTGTTTCCACCCCAGATGTTCAGAGTGTTAGTATAGTGTTGGTTCTCGTTTTAGAGAGAACCACTTTTTTAGCTAATGGAAGGGTTAGTATAGGGGGTTCTGCGTGGCACTGTTAGTAGTGGGGGTGTACATGGCACTGTTAGTAGAGGGGGTTCTGCGTGGCACTGTTAGTAGAGGGGGTGTGCATGGCACTGTTAGTAGTTGGGGTGTACATACACTGTTAGTAGAGGGGGTGTACATGGCACTGTTAATAGAGGGGGTGTACATGCACTGTTAGTAGAGGGGATGTACATGGCACTGTTAGTAGAGGGGATGTACATGGCACTGTTAGTAGAGGGGGGTGTACATGGCACTGTTAGTAGAGGGGGTGTACATGGCACTGTTAGTAGAGGGGATGTGCATGGCACTGTTAGTAGTGGGAGTGTACATGCACTGTTAGAAGAGGGGGTGTACATGGCACTGTTAGTAGAGGGGATGTACATGGCACTGTTAGTAGAGGGGATGTACATGGCACTGTTAGTAGAGGGGGTTCTGCGTGGCACTGTTTGTAGTGGGGGTGTACATGCACTGTTAGTAGAGGGGGGTGTACATGGCATTGTTAGTAGAGGGGGTGTACATGCACTGTTAGTAGAGGGGGTGTACATGGCACTGTTAGTAGAGGGGATGTACATGGCACTGTTAGTAGAGAGGGTGTACATGGCACTGTTAGTAGAGGGGGTGTACATGGCACTGTTAGTAGTGGGGATGTACATGGCACTGTTAGTAGAAGGGGGTGTACATGCACTGTTAGTAGAGGGGGTTCTGCATGGTACTGTTTGTAGTGGGGGTGTACATGCACTGTTAGTAGAGGGGGGGTGTACATGGCACTGTTAGTAGAGGGGGTGTACATGGCACTGTTAGTAGTGGGGGTGTACATGCACTGTTAGTAGAGGGGATGTACATGGTACTGTTAGTAGAGGGGGTGTACATGGCACTGTTAGTAGAGGGGGTGTACATGCACTGTTAGTAGTGGGGATGTACATGGCACTGTTAGTAGAGGGGGGTGTACATGGCACTGTTAGTAGAGGGGGTGTACATGGCACTGTTAGTAGAGGGGGGTGTACATGGCACTGTTAGTAGTGGGGATGTACATGGCACTGTTAGTAGAAGGGGTGTACATGCACTGTTAGTAGAGGGGGTTCTGCATGGTACTGTTTGTAGTGGGGGTGTACATGCACTGTTAGTAGAGGGAGGTGTACATGGCACTGTTAGTAGAGGGGGTGTACATGGCACTGTTAGTAGTGGGGGTGTACATGCACTGTTAGTAGAGGGGATGTACATGGCACTGTTAGTAGAGGGGGTGTACATGGCACTGTTAGTAGAGGGGGTGTACATGCACTGTTAGTAGTGGGGATGTACATGGCACTGTTAGTAGAGGGGGGTGTACATGGCACTGTTAGTAGAGGGGGTGTACATGGCACTGTTAGTAGAGGGGGGTGTACATGGCACTGTTAGTAGAGGGGGTGTACATGCACTGTTAGTAGAGGGGATGTACATGGCACTGTTAGTAGAGAGGGGTGTACATGGCACTGTTAGTAGAGGGGGGTGTACATGGCACTGTTAGTAGAGGGGGTGTACATGGCACTGTTAGTAGAGGGGGTGTACATGCACTGTTAGTAGAGGGGGTTTACATGCACTGTTAGTAGAGGGGATGTACATGGCACTGTTAGTAGAGGGGGGTGTACATGGCACTGTTAGTAGAGGGGGTGTACATGGCACTGTTAGTAGTGGGGGTGTACATGCACTGTTAGTAGAGGGGGTGTACATGCACTGTTAGTAGAGGGGATGTACATGGCACTGTTAGTAGAGGGGGTGTACATGGCACTGTTAGTAGAGGGGGTTTACATGGCACTGTTAGTAGAGGGGGGTTTACATGGCACTGTTAGTAGAGGGGTTTACATGGCACTGTTAGTAGAGGGGGTTTACATGGCACTGTTAGTAGAGGGGATGTATATGGCACTGTTAGTAGAGAGGGTGTACATGGCACTGTTAGTAGAGGGGGTGTACATGGCACTGTTAATAGAGGGGGTTTACATGGCACTGTTAGTAGAGGGGGTGTACATGCACTGTTAGTAGAGGGGATGTACATGGCACTGTTAGTAGAGGGGGTGTACATGGCACTGTTAATAGAGGGGGTTTACATGGCACTGTTAGTAGTGGGGGTGTACATGGCACTGTTAGTAGAGGGGGTTTACATGGCACTGTTAGTAGAGGGGGTTTACATGGCACTGTTAGTAGAGGGGGTGTACATGGCACTGTTAGTAGAGGGGGTGTACATGGCACTGTTAGTAGTGGGGATGTACGTGGCACTGTTAGTAGAGGGGGTGTACGTGGCACTGTTAGTAGAGCGGGTGTACATGGCACTGTTAGTAGAGGGGGTGTACATGGCACTGTTAGTAGAGGAGGTGTACATGGCACTGTTAGTAGAGGGGGTGTACATGGCACTGTTAGTAGAGGAGGTGTACATGGCACTGTTAGTAGAGGAGGTGTACATGGCACTGTTAGTAGAGGAGGTGTACATGGCACTGTTAGTAGAGGGGGTGTACATGGCACTGTTAGTAGTGGGGGTGTACATGGCACTGTTAGTAGTGGGGGTGTACATGGCACTGTTAGTAGAGGGGATGTACATGGCACTGTTAGTAGAGGGGGTGTGCATGGCACTGTTAATAGAGCGGGTGTGCATGGCACTGTTACTGTTAGTAGTGGGGGTGTGAGTTGCACTGTTAGAAGTGGGAGGTGTGCATGGCACTTTGTGTGGGGGATGTGAGTGGCACTTTGTGTGTGGGGGTTACCCGGTGTGCATGGCACTGTATGTGTGGGGTGTGTGCATGGCACTGTATGTGTGGTTGGGTGTGCATGGCATTTTGTGTGTGGGGGGTGTGTGGCACTTTGTGTGTGGGGGTGTGCATGGCATTGTATGTGTGGGGGTGTGCATGGCACTTTGTGTGTGGGGTAATGCGTGGCACTGTGTGTGGGGTGGTGCGTGGCACTGTGTGTGTGGGGTGGTGCATGGCACTGTGTGTATGGGGTGGTGCGTGGTACTGTGTGTGGGGTGGTGTGTGGCACTGTGTGTGGGGTGGTGCGTGGCACTGTGTGTTTGGGGTGGTGCGTGGCACTGTGTCTGGGGTTGTGCGTGGCACTGTGTGTGTGGGGTGGTGCGTGGCACTGTGTGTGTGGGGTGGTGCGTGGCACTGTGTGTGTGTGGGGTGGTGCGTGGCACTGTGTGTGTGGGGTGGTGCGTGGCACTGTGTGTGTGGGGTGGTGCGTGGCACTGTGTGTGTGGGGTGTTGCGTAGCACTGTGTGTGGGGTGGTGCGTGGCACTGTGTGTGGGGTGGTGCATGACACTGTGTGTGGGGTGGTGCGTGGCACTGTGTGTGGGGTGGTGCGTGGCACTGTATGTCTGGGGTGGTGCCTATAAGGATGTTTATTAACAGAAGATTATTTGTGAAACTATTGCTGCAGTCAGAATAGCACCACACACTGAACTTTAACCTTGTGAAATGTGTAATCTCCGGTATTTTGGAATACTTTGTATTTCAATGTACATAACAGTTACACAGAAACACACCCATAGATAAGTTAAACCTAGTTCGTGTGAACTTTTACCCGTTTGTTTTCCAACCACCCAAGTCTGAGGCAGGTTACTTAAACAGAAATATATATTTGATATTTGAGATGACATTGATCGGTAGTTTCTCATAATTGAAAGACAGTTTCAGATGACATTTATATTTTGGTCACCTTGTTCCACACACACAGGTTACTTAAACAGAAATATATATTTGATATTTGAGATGACATTGATCGGGAGTTTCTCATAATTGAAAGACAGTTTCAGGTGACATTTATATTTTGGTCACCTTGTTCCATAAAAATTTTCATAACCATGTATTTGGTCTGGCCATTCTAGAGTGCACAGCGATTTAATATCTGTTTACTAAAATCTGTTTTATTTCACGATGTGTCAAATAATGCTTGAAGGCTCGGATGTTTATGACACTTAAATGTAAGATTTTTATACACGTAGTCACTGTGTTGGTTAAAATCTTACATTTTCAGTAAGAAACAATTTATTTTTGTTACATTTATGGGTTTCTATCTACCATCTGACAAAAAAGTTACCACACTACAAGGATTTGGATTAATGGCCCAGTAGGTCATAGCAAGTATGTAATGTCCCAATAGGTCATAGCAAGTATGTAATGTCCCAGTAGGTCATAGCAAGTATGTAATGTCCCAGTAGGTCATAGCAAGTATGTAATGTCAGCTTCTTTTATAATAAGGTCAGTGTGCAAATAACTTGGTGTCCTGAAGACCTATCTAACCACCAAATACACACACTTATCTGCTCTAATGAATTGTCTCTCAGGCATATCAAGTGGAAAATTAGAATTCCCACAGCAATGACCTACCGACACCTTCGAGGATTTGCCTCTTGCTCCTGTATGGATATCCTTGTGGGACTCAGTCATCCAAGCAACTACACTGATACTAATCAAGATCTCAGGCAGTGATGTAGTGGTTGGGTGGGCTGGGAACGTCTCTCATGCTACGCTGGGTTTCTTCCTAGTTTGTCAAAATCTCTATGCATCGATTGTGTCCTTTTGGTACAAGTAATCGGCACATGGAGTGACAGCTTATATGTTGTGAAAGGATGACAGTTTTTCTATGACAGTTAGGGCCATCTTAAGCCAGGACACATGGCGTGCACGGACACTTAAGATGAGTCATGTTGGTGCACCATCGGTTCACCACATGAGTATGGTGGCGGAATGGTGATTTAGAAGCAAGGAAGCTGTAGACTTGTGTGGGTACTTATGACTGTACATAGTAAACATCTCTTGGTATTATTTATTACTTGATCCATGATGTTTGCTGGATAGGGCCTAAGTGATGATGATATCTAGTTGTAGCCACAGTTAGGCTATTGACATCTCCTTGCTTTCTCTCTAGCCACTTTCAGTCCACCATCTGTCCAATACTTGATGTTGTCATATCTAGTTGTAGCCACAGTTAGGCTATTGACATCTCCTTGCTTTCTCTCTAGCCACTTTCAGTCCACCATCTGTCCAATACTTGATGTTGTCAATCCATCCCATTCTTCTACCTCTTCAGTTTTTACCTGGTAGTTCTCCTTCTATGTAATTTAGTACCAGACTCTCTGGACTTTTTTCCAATGGCCTATTTACCCAGCTTTTCTCTCTTGATGGAAAATAGCACATGACCTTCCGTAACCCCTACTCTGACCTAGATGTTAGCCATTCTCTGCACCCTGCTTATACAATAAAGTAATTTCTATTGCTCTGAAATCCTTGGGAAACACAGGCTCAACAGCGCACCAACACAAAAGGATTAGACAGTTTATAATCGGTTTAACAATTCCAGTCGTAAACAGTTGGATTGGTACCATGTGGAGCTATGGAGGATAAGCGAGTTTAAACAGGTGAGTTTTTAGTTGATGGCAAAATTTTATTATATTTCCTGCTGACGCTAATAGGAAGTGAGTTCCACAGAGTTGGTGAGTCAGCTGAGAATGCTCTGGTTCCAACGTTTCTCTTAACGCTGGGAAGGAAAAGTGGGTTAGATGATCGAAGCTGTCTAGGCATTCTCATTCTGTGCCATCTCAAGTGTGTGTGTATGTTTCTCATCCTTCAAGGAGCCATGTATAGCACAACAAACTTCAAACCTGTGCAGTGGGAATACTTGGTAGGGTTGACTTCATACACAGTGTGCAAGAGTCACTTCTTGAGCAATTGTGTTGTCGAAGTTTCAGCCGTGCTTTATTTAAGTATTTGTTGTTGGTAAGGATTAGTGAGACCAAATGATCCTTGTTATTGTTGAATTCAGGTATTAGTGACACTGCGATTCTTCTGCTTTCTGTAATGTTGAGTTCAGTTGGGTTAGATAGATGCCCCTTCACTGCCCTTCCTCTATTCCAGTATGTCATCAACCATTTGCATCATAAGATTTGTAACAATCATTGATCGACATTTGGGAAGATTCATGTCTGGGAAAGAATCTTCATCTTTGTTTGTGGGCAACTCGGTAAAGCCGACTTTTATTTGGCCTGGCGAGACAGACTCAATGGTATGTGAGATCAAATAGAATTAGTGCCACTGAGACACGCTTTTGCAATAAAAAGCCGTCTCGGTGCATAGTTAGCCGAGGGAATCAATAGCATTGGAGCCATGGAGAATCTCCCTGTCCTCTTTACTGTTGGGATGGCAGGCGCAGGTCTTATGATATTCATGACCGCAAGATGTTGTGATTTGATTCAATGTGACAAGGCCACTGGACGTTGCAGTGGTCAGTTTGACCAGTCCATTCATGAGAATATCCAAGTGTCTCCGTGGAGTGGCGGTCATCTTGTTGAATCGGGTAGATGTTGGGATGAGGGTAAGCGCGGGGGTTTGAGGCAACTGGGATGGAGTTACATCCCTGGGGTAAGTTTTATATTGTTGGAAACGTACAGGCTGTGTCCGTAACAGTGTGAAGAAAACAGAATTCACATTGTTAATGTTTACTGTCATTTTTACATATATATAGTATATATTATATTAATTTTGAACCCTGATATATATATATATATATATATATATAATATATATATATATATATTATTTATATCAGGATTAAAAATTAAGGGTGGTCCGGTGGCCCAAATCTACCAAAAATGCTGTTGGACCACCATTACCTGGCCTCCTATGCGGTGGTCCGCTCCAGGCGTTTTCTGGACTGGCGGGAACGGCTGCCTGCGACATGTTATCATACATGACAAGTTGAATATAATAAAATTATGTTTTTAATGGCAGTATGCATATTCTGTTGTCCGAGTTTGATGTTACAAAGGTATCTTCTGTCTTCTTCACATCTGAGGGTAATCTGAGGGTTTTAACCAGAATTTGAATGTCCTGATGCTTAGGGTTGAGGGTGAATGAGAAGCCACATTTGATAGCAATTGGTTCCTGTGTTAATATGTAGGACAATGGTGTACAATCTGGGGAAGTGGTTCCTTCACAAAATAGTTTAGTTGCTACTTTTATGGAAAGTTACATACAATATACAAGATATTTAATGTTTTTTACTAGTTATGATTTGCTCTCTAGCAATGGCCGGTTCTGCAGTGTTTGAAGAGAACCTGTAGATGCATTATTCTCATCATATTCATGCCACAGTGTTATTTGGTGAAATGATCTGTAACTTGGAGGACTTAACTTTGAATGATTAATTTTCACTGGAAACACCACATATTTCTGAGACAGTCAGATGGAGGTGAGCCCAATTTGTAGCTGACTTCTGATTCTGAATTGAAGTGTTAATTACAAATGAATCCCTTGATCAGTTGTGGTCTCAGATTCTAGCTGTAGGCGAGATGATTAAGACGCAAAGAACAGAAATCATTGACTTAGTCACACAATTGACTCGCTACAAATAGTATGATGCCTACTTCTGGTGTCGAGGATATTGAACTGTTTCCTGCTGCAGATTAAGTCACACTCAGTTGATGTGATTTATTATTGAGAAATCAATTACGAAGAAAGAATGTCACCATGAACACATGACGTATCTGAGACAGCTGTGACCGTGTCTTGACGTCATTAAATATGCCTTCCCCACGTGTTTCTCTTTTGAATTCAGTCCCTGTTAGCATTAGCTCAGTAGGAAACAATACAATTTCATAATTAACCCTGCTTTCCTTCCTAGTGTTGACAACTCTAATGTTCTCTACTGATTTTGAGACTGCCCAACCCTTTCATTTTTTATGTGCCTCTGAGCGCAGGCTTACTGGGATTTAGGCACTGTAAATGTTTTCTAATTATTAATTATTATTAACTCATGAACTCATCCTATTCCTAGTGGACTATTGTGTTGTAACTAGGAATAATTTAGGAAAAAACAATAACTAGTGGTTTGTGAAGTTATATATAACATTGAAGGGGTTGTTGCTTGTTTGGGTGATACCCTACGTCAAAGTGATAAAGTTTGTAAGTGCGTGTGGTCATGTTCTCTTGTGCACATGCACACACACATATACACACATGAGCATGCACGCGTGCGTTATTTGCAAACTGGATCAGGCATGTGACATTATTGGTGTCCATAGCAGATTTGTTTATTCACCCTGGACAGTCGGCACCCATGATGTCACATGTTTGATTCAGTTTGCAAAGATCAGTTATGTGTGTTTGATAATAATATTATAATTATAATGTTGTTCTTATCTTTACACTTCATTGATTAGTTAACAACCTCTCAGTAGTTCAGCCCTTTCCACAGTTTTATGAAGCACATGATTAATTGATGAAGAAATGACAAATGTGGTCGTTTTTCTAGCCGGATGGTGGAACAATTACAGTTTTTATGCAGCAAACATCCTTGTGGCATTAAACAGGTTAGTGACATTGAGAGTGAGAATTTATGACTAGGTGTGCCAGATAGGGATGACTAACACAGGGACTCCAGCACCTGCAAAAGTATCAAAGGTTTACCTGAAATTGCTAGTCTAGCAGGCTGAATAGAAGGCTTGCTCATTAGTCGTACTTGCCTATGGGGTTTGCTTTGTTCATATGGGGCAGCTGATTTAATAGGTAGTGTAAAGTTCTCTTCTCTGTTGTAGATGGTAGATAAAGCATAATGAAATGGTCCCTATGCTAACTGATTGGATGGGGAAATGGAGGCTGAAGAGTTATCGACATGAAAGCTTTTTCCCAGTTTTGTTATGAAAAAATTGGACAGTCGGTTCAGATGACGTAATAGGGCAATTTGATCAAATTGGCTGTTATTAGTGGTTATGGCTGTAAATGGCTGTAATTAACATAACGTTATACTTGATACCAGATTTAGACAATTTGCAGTAGCATCCTTGATGACGATTATATGCACTGTAGGTCAGACGTAGTTATTAACTGTCTGGCTTTGTGGACTATTTGAAGGGGTCGACCATAAGTCAGGTAGACCTCAACATAATCAGTGATTTCATAGAACATCCAATTTGGCCTTATTTTTTATCTACGGTGGGCAGAAAATGTAGGAATACATTTCTCAAAAAGGAAATTTATAAATTCAGATAATGAAATGTGGTAAAATTTCTTATTTGTGTCGGAGAAACTGCCCAAATGCATAACTTGCTGATTATCTTCTGGTGAATCCAGAGAAATGGAAGTCTTATAATTGCATTTGAATTAAGGGGCTTTGTAAATATAAAAAAAATATAAAATTTACCCACCCACATCCAATTGTTTTGCACTATTGGATTTTTATACTTACAAAGCCCCTAACCTGAACATCACTAAATGTTATCATGTGGTTTTACTGATACATGTATTGCATGCAGTAAGGTATGCATTGAGGTAGATATAGAGGAAATGTATGTTTCCTGGTGACTGCCGCCCACTGATGTGACAGACAAGAGATATCTGGCTAGTGTGACACCTGTCAACACCTGCTTCAGTTGTGTCAATGACTAGGTGTGTCACACCTGTGGTGTTCCTCAAGTGACAAAGGGCTGCCACTGCCCTCAGGTGACAATGGGCTGCCACTGCCCTCAAGTGACAATGGGCTGCCATGGCCCTCAGGTGACAATGGGCTGCCACTGCCCTCAAGTGACAATGGGCTGCCATGGCCCTCAGGTAACAATGGGCTGCCACTGCCCTCAAGTGACAATGGGCTGCCATGGCCCTCAGGTGACAATGGGCTGCCATGGCCCTCAGGTGACAATGGGCTGCCATGGCCCTCAGACTGAAAATAAACAAGATGGACTATCAATTGAAATCCCGGGTTCGAATCCTGTTGCTGTCATTTCGAAACTTGGGCAGTTTCATTCACCCCACTTTACCTGTTCGGAAGAGATACTAAAAGCCATTGATCCCTTCTATCTGGTGCCTATGCCAGGGGAGGCAAAACATCCGACACGGGAGTTAACATCAAACATGTAACCTGTCATCGACTCAGACCTGGAAATCTCTGTCTGTAAAACTTGTTAAAAAACTCCCGTGCTAGCCCTGCAAAAAGGGTTGTTTGTCCAGAGTGCGCATTAAGCCCAAGTAACAGCAGTCTGAATCGGGATCTTTCTGATACCAAAAAAAATGTGATCTGAGTCCATGGTTCCTGTTGAGCCTCACAGTGCATTAGTTTGAGCCCAAATAACAACAAATACATTAACTAGAGTTTCCCATTCCTGTTTGTCCACAGACACTACAATGGTACCAAGATTGTCCCGCACGTGAAGAATGACAGCATTAATGGTTTCATACTGGCGCCTGACTTTCCAGTCTTGCAGGGTGGAATCTGTTGAGTCATAAGTCATGGTGTGTGGGTGCGTGCGTGCGTGCGTGCGTGCGTGCGTGCGTGCGTGCGTGCGTGTTTGCGTGCATGTGGGGTCAGTCAGCTGTGTTCAGTGGGCCAGAAAACAATTATTGTGTCGCAGTTTCTGATGAGGTCATTAATGCTTAAATAATCTTGGCAAGTTAAGATCCTAATCTGATCATGATCCATATATATATATATATATATATATATATATATATATATATATATATATATATAATCCATATATATATATATATATAATATATATATATATATATATATATATATATTGTACAAAACAAAATATATAGTATGATATATATATGTATATAGGATATCTACATGGGATGCTACTCTGATTGAACACATTAGGATATCTACCTGGGATGCTACTCTGTTTGAACACATTAGGATATCTACCTGGGGTGCTAACCTGTGTTGTCAATGGATCCAGGCGGAAAGCTGAGCCAACATCCGGCCAATTTGTTGCGTGTTGATACTACCACTCAGGGAAGGGTAATTGGTGGCAGACTAAGGCAAGGCCGCCAGTATGTGTGTGGCCAGAGCCTAAACTACTCCAGTGCTAATTATACACATGCGATACAACCTTGTAGTTTACCTGTGCCCGCGGCGATCGAGATGCCACACTACATAGTTGTGGCGGCGGTGGTGAAGTTTGTGTACAGGGGCGTGTAGTGGGACATCCCTGTCTCTCTCTAATGACAGTGAGCAGGCACAACCTAAGTGGAGAAACTGTTGGTTGTTCAAATTAATACCCTTGTAAAAACTAGGCAGCAACATTGGTTGTATAAGCAATCTTTGAGTATCCGTGACCCAAACTTTTCTGTAGCACTAATCATAGCCTGGTATTAACTGATATGTAGACTGCTACGTATGGCACCTTTCACAACATTCTCTACCATGTAATCATGCTACCCCATGTACATGTCTATGGAGACCTCATTTCCACAAGGTTCTAGTTGTGTTTGACCGCTAGAGTTATGTGTCGCTGAGTCTGTTTATCATCAAAGAAATCTTTGATTTAATTAATGTTGCTTTGATGATACTAACAGTTATAGCTATAGTGCATGACTCATGGTTTTATTTGAGTATGACCAAGAAATAACTCTGACTGCTTTGAAGCATAAGCTGTATGCACCTGATAGAGTAGTTCTTTATCATCCAACTTTTAAAACCACTGGGGTGTACTGGTATTGCTAGTTTCTGTTCTTAAGATGTCTGTATGAATGTTGCAGTAATAGTTTACTTGACGTATTTAAGTCACAGAACTTTGATGAGCCATTAAAGCAGTCTGGTCTGGTCTGGTCTGGTTATCATAGCATGTTTTAGTAGGTCCAAAGTAATACAAAGGTTACAGAGCCCATTAGATGGTCCATTTATGTCAAACTCTGCCTCCTCTAGTTCTGAATGTAGACGGAGACAATGTGCTGTAACAGTGTAAGTTTGAGTGTTTGAGTTGACTGAAATGTGACGTAATCGTCGTATTGTAGGTCAACCATACAGTATATTATATTGTACATTTATAGTGTTTTGCACTTTGTGTTATACAAAGAAATGTGATAAATAAAAATAATTAAGGTTGTTTTTAGATAATTATATCATTGTGCAATGTCAGTTCAGTACTTTGTGCAATGTCAGTTCAGTACCTTCTGCACTGTTAGTTCAATACTTTGTGCAATGTTAGTTCAGTACCTTCTGCACTGTCAGTTCAGTACTTTGTGCAATGTCAGTTCAGTACCGTCTGCACTGTTAGTTCAGTACTTTGCTATATAAATGAAATAACAAGTCTGAAAGGAGCTATCCACAAAGTACGTCACACTATTTTTTTACTTTTTGGAGACCCCCCACCCCTTGTCATGCATCATAACGCTGGCGTGTACACCCCACACCATCATTTTGAGAAAGACCCCCACCTATTATGCACACATCTATTTTTCAAACTGTTTGTGCACCATTACATTACAGACTTTTAATACTGATGCATGGTAGACTCCGCATTCCTTTTCCTTTCAAATTCAGTTGAACTATACCCAAAACTGAGCAGTCGATGCTATCAGTCAACAGCTGGAGGAGCATAAACAATGTTTTTAATAGCAAAAGTTATGATTGCCAAGACCCTCCCATCCCCATGTAATGCTCCATAAAGTTATGATTGCCAAGACCCTCCCATCCCCATGTAATGCTCCATAACTGAGTGTGACACTATTTATGGATGGTCCCAAACTCATATCTGTAATTGGGTAGGTTAAATGATTACCTCTAAAGAGGAATCTTGATTGCTAGAATGTGTATATCTAAAATGAGAATGATCCTAATGGAGTGACGTACTGGCCAGATAAACACGATGGATCAGAGACGGTCTGGAATAGGATGACAGCTATAGTAACCTCGCAGTGTCACCTGGTGGTTGATAGTAAAGGGGATACATGTATAAAATGTTGACCCACCCCTATAAAGACAACATAGTACTTAAAGATTTTGGGGCTTGCTTGCTGAACTTCGCTTGCTTATGTTGAGTGAGTTCTTCTGAACACAGTTGTCCTGCATATTTTTCTGTCTTGCATTGCAATCTTAATTTTGGGTTTATAAAGATTATTTTCGCATCATTCAACATTAAAAAAGGTTGATATGAGAAATATGAGAAGTGACAACAGAGGATGTGGAGGGGCTCTGGAGCATGGGGTAAGGCTCCAATGGATGTGGAAGGGCTCTGGAGCATGGGGTAAGGCTCCAATGGATGTGGAAGGGCTCTGGAGCATGGGGTATGGCTCCAATGGATGTGGAAGGGCTCTGGAGGATGGGGTATGGCTCCAAAGGATGTGGAAGGGCTCTGGAGGATGGGGTATGGCTCCAAAGGATGTGGAAGGTCTCTGGAGGATGGGGTATGGCTCCAGAAAATGGGGGAAGGGCTCCGGAGGATGGGGTATGGCTCCAAAGGATGTGGAAGGGCTCTGGAGGATGGGGTATGGCTCCAAAGGATGTGGAAGGGCTCTGGAGGATGGGGTACGGTTCCAATGGATGTGGAAGGGCTCTGGAGGATGGGGTATGGCTCCAGAAGATGGGGAAGGGCTCCGGAAGATGGGAATGGTTCCAGAAAATGGGGTATGGCTCCAGAGGGTGGGGAAGGGCTCCGTAGGATGGGTATGGCTCCAGAAGATGGGGAATGGTTCTGGAGAACGAGGAACGGTCAGTAGGCTCTGCTTGGTCTATTCCTGTATGTTTTCCAGCCAATTTTATTCTCTTGCCCTCCTCCCTCTTGATGGATAGTGTTTGATATGGTATTGTGTCAACTGATGTGGCCAAACCAGAAAACTTTCTGCGTTTCACAATTGACTACTAAGGACTCTTGCTTTCCAGCACGGGAATCGACTTACTGTCTCATGTATTCGTTCACTTTGTGTTCGGTGTAAGAAATACGGAGGAGTCTCCTGAAGCATTTCTCTTCAAATGCTTGTATAGATCCCCCTCCCCCTCCCACTCCCACTCCCCCCTCTCCCTCCCCCTCCCTCGATGGATACAGCGAGTCTCAGAGGAGGATGGATACAGCGAGTCCACTAGAGGGGGATGGATACAGCGAGTCCTCTAGAGGAGGATGGATACAGTGAATCCTAGAGGAGGATGGATACAGTGAGTCCTAGAGGAGGATGGATACAGCGAGTCCTAGAGGAGGATGGATACAGCGAGTCCTAGAGGAGGATGGATACAGTGAGTCCTCTAGAGGAGGATGGATACAGTGAGTCCTAGAGGAGGATGGATACAGTGAGTCCTCTAGAGGAGGATGGATACAGCGAGTCCTAGAGGAGGATGGATACAGCGAGTCCTAGAGGAGGATGGATACAGCGAGTCCTAGAGGAGGATGGATACAGCGAGTCCTAGAGGAGGATGGATACAGTGAGTCCTAGAGGAGGATGGATACAGTGAGTCCTAGAGGAGGATGGATACAGCGAGTCCACTAATGGAGGATGGATACAGCGAGTCCTAGAGGAGGATGGATACAGTGAGTCCTAGAGGAGGATGGATACAGCGAGTCCTAGAGGAGGATGGATACAGTGAGTCCTAGAGGAGGATGGATACAGCGAGTCCTCTAGAGGAGGATAGATACAGTGAGTCCTAGAGGAGGATGGATACAGTGAGTCCTAGAAGAGGATGGATACAGTGAGTCCTCTAGAGGAGGATGGATACAGCGAGTCCTAGAGGAGGATGGATACAGCGAGTCCTAGAGGAGGATGGATACAGTGAGTCCTCTAGAGGAGGATGGATACAGCGAGTCCTAGAGGAGGATGGATACAGTGAGTCCTCTAGAGGAGGATGGATACAGCGAGTCCTAGAGGAGGATGGATACAGTGAGTCCTCTAGAGGAGGATGGATACAGCGAGTCCTAGAGGAGGATGGATACAGCGAGGCCTAGAGGAGGATGGATACAGCGAGTCCTCTAGAGGAGGATGGATACAGCGAGTCCTAGAGGAGGATGGATACAGTGAGTCCTCTAGAGGAGGATGGATACAGCGAGTCCTAGAGGAGGATGGATACAGTGAGTCCTCTAGAGGAGGATGGATACAGTGAGTCCTAGAGGAGGATGGATACAGCGAGTCCTCTAGAGGAGGATGGATACAGCGAGGCCTAGAGGAGGATGGATACAGCGAGTCCTCTAGAGGAGGATGGATACAGCGAGTCCACCAGAGGAGGATGGATACAGCGAGTCCTCTAGAGGAGGACTGATACAGCGAGTCCTCTAGAGGAGGATGGATACAGCGAGGCCTAGAGGAGGATGGATACAGTGAGTCCTCTAGAGGAGGATGGATACAGCGAGTCCTCTAGAGGAGGATAGATACAGTGAGTCCTCAGGAGATCTTAGTCAAGAAATATTTTCTCTTCGTGTAAAAGGAAACTAGTTGGGTTATTTGGGCTAGTAGAACTTGAGGGTGGCCAAGTCAGTGATTGGTCATATCAGGAACTTTCTGGACCCATGGGGCAAGTCACCAACCCCAGTTTTTGTCTCAGCATTGTGGTTACCTCTGCGAGACTGTAATGGCTTGTGGCAGGGGCTGATCCTAATGCTGTTTGGCAAGACTTGATAGCAGAATTTATGTGTGTGCTTTATCGCGGTGTCACCGAACTGCAGCCAAGTACGTTTAATTTCACTGTGCTGCATCGAAGCAACACGTGCCATCAAACAGTGCCCTCTGGTGACTGACTCCGATATTGTCTTTTCGAGACAATCTTGATGGAGTTATTTTAACATGGTGATTTTATTCTCTATTGCAATGACAGTTACAGAGTGACAGAACAAAGGAATGAAAGAATACAGCATTGTTATTTACTTCCCAAATCACACCACATGAACAGTGTAGGGGCTAAATGTAAATATAAACAAATACCAATAATAATAAATATTTGGACAGGATTGTCCCCCACCCACCCACCTAGTAGACCCCCAACCACCCAGTGCACCCACACCTCCATGGAGACACTGTGCACACATTGCCAATGCAGTGAATGGAAAGCCCACTGTTGCAAAATTACAGCTGTGAAAAAAAATTACCTTTCCATTTTTTATAATCCAAGTGGGCCCTTGACCCACAAACCCACCAAATCGCCCACATCCATTTTTGGTTGGATTATTGGAATGTTATATTTACAAAACCCCTTTGAGTCCATAGCCCATAAAAGGTGTGGTAGCCCATCATGGGAACATAGCTTTGGGAATGACTCAGTGTTGTGCAATGTGTTGGGTTTTTGGGCCATAAAGTACACTGGATACGCACAACATGAGACCAGCAGGAGAAGATACCTAACCAATAACTACTAAATATAAATACCATTAATCACTTATCGTGACATTGCACTGTAAGTTGACAGCTACTCAAACTGTCTTGTATATTTAAAGCGACTTAACCACAATCCAGGCAGGACTACAGTATTTTGAATAGCTAATCCCACAGATGATACTGTTCTGATAGCTAATCACAGTGGTCAAACTGGGTAAGTTTGTGTCAATATTGGAAGGTCAGAGTTGGAGTGGCTGTTGAACTCTCCACAGCAGCTGGTAGTTATAATTGGGATGTTGCACCAGCATGTCAGTGTTTAATTACTGATTAACTACAGTCACATTGTATATTTTCACAACAATATGTGTCGTTTTAGACACAACAGTTGACTTATAAAGCAGTTTTTGCTGTACTGATTTTAGTCCTAATTCCTGCCCGTTTTAGTCCATTTACAGTACCTAGAACAAGCAAACTGTGCAGAAAACTGAAGAAGTAAAATTGAAAAGACAAGGCTAGCTAACTAAGTAATGTCAGTCACATGTTGTCATGCCGAGACAGTTATTTGCAAACAAATGTTTAGTTTAGTCTGCCAGTGCCACCCCACCACTGAGTCAGATATACTGTTTGTTGTGTTTAGTCTGCCAGTGCCACCCCACCACTGAGTCAGATATACTGTTTGTTGTGTTTAGTCTGCCAGTGCCACCCCACCACTGAGTCAGATATACTGTTTGTTGTGTTTAGTCTGCCAGTGCCACCCCACCACTGGGGCAGCCAAACTGTGTATTGTGTTTAGTCTGCCAGTGCCACCCCACCACTGAGTCAGATATACTGTTTGTTGTGTTTAGTCTGCCAGTGCCACCCCACCACTGGGGCAGCCAAACTGTGTATTGTGTTTAGCCTGCCAGTGCCACCCCACCACTGGGGCAGACAAACTGTGTTGTGTTTAGTCTGCCAGTGCCACCCCACCACTTGGGCAGACAAACTGTGTGTTGTGTTTAGCCTGCCAGTGCCACCCCACCACTGGGGCAGACAAACTGTGTTGTGTTTAGTCTGCCAGTGCCATCCCACCACTGGGGCAGACAAACTGTGTGTTGTGTTTAGTCTGCCAGTGCCACCCCACCACCGGGGCTGACAAACTGTGTTGTGTTTAGTCTGCCAGTGCCACCCCACCACTGGGGCAGCCAAACTGTGTGTTGTGTTTAGTCTGCCAGTGCCATCCCACCACTGGGGCAGCCAAACTGTGTGTTGTATTCATCTGTTTCAACACATGTATCTAGGGTCTGTTGCATGCTCTGGTGTGGATACTCGGGTAGAAGGAACCTTTCAGTTATGTGTTTTTTCTGCACACTATAGTTTCTGACTCTCCTCCTGACTTGATGGTCAGATGGCAGACAGATTAAAACTTACATGTTCCGATGACGGTAAACACTATACTTGCCACTCAGACACAGTTTGCTGTGTCTATCCACAAATAACACTTGAGGCATGAATAATGATTGAGAAAAAGAGAGCAGGCACTTCTTATTGAATACATTATAATCGTTTGTTCTGTTTCCTTTCTCTTGCCACTCAGGACCATTAGAGCTGGTGTTGAAATCCAGTTTCCTTGACATAGTGCATAAACATGACATTCTGCCTATATACGACCCCAATATATGTCAGCTTTAAAAAACCCTTAGCCCAGTATTTATACGACATAGTTAATTAGAGTACTAAAGACTTGCTTTTTTTGTCATATGAACTTGCTTCTGGCCACTGTATAAGCACTAAAATGTTATTACAGTTGCATGCAGAAAAAAATTAGTTGATAACGTGATTGCTTTATTCACACCTGCACTCGCCGACCATGTAACCTGTACAGGTGTGTTACAGCTATATTACTTTGTACACAGACGTCAGCATCCTAACTTCAGTTGACGTCACTGTATCAACAATGCATTAATGACAACTATCAGTTTCACTTGGAGTGTATATGTGTGCACGTGCGTGGACATACCTAGATGCTAAATTAATGGACGATGGCATGGCGTTATCATCCATGGCCAGCTGCAATATAATGTGTAATCGAGTAGGATTTAGACTAATCTTACTTGCATGTGTATATGGGTATCACTGAATGTGGGATAGACGGCTGAAACAGGCAGTTGAGGAAATATTTCATGCCAGGCTTCTGCAGGTGAACTGCAGATTGTAGTGCATTTTTATGTTAGTAATTTTCTATTTCTTTAAAGTTGTTTCTTGAAAATACCAAATAATGTCCTTTTAATACTATATTAATATAAAATGTATTTAATAAAATCAGTGAAATATATAGTAACAATGACAACATCAGTTATCTGTTGTCCAGGTGCCAAGACCATTTTCTGTCACCTAAATGGCTTCACTCAACTCACATTTGGAAACTGTTGCATACCTGACTAAGATAAGATAAATGTCCATATGGTTGACTGGGCAATGGTTTCATCAGAAGCATCAGTGCACCAACAAGGAGAGATGATTACTATAGGTTTCTGACTGGCCAACTAGCTGCCAGAACTGACGGCTATCTCCTACTGTTGTTCTAGTTTCCTGTGCTCAATGAGGACATACTAGATTGTTATCTATGGTCATGGCTGTATTCATGTTTTGTTCCTGCTTTTCCAACACTGTCTGTTTCCATTGTAGAAGTACGTGTCTTTTCCTGTGACTTTTCCTTGTTAGAAGTCTCACTGACAAAGGTTCCTCTCACTCGGTTCTATGTTTAACCGTTGCTTAAGGCCTGCAGACCCTCTCGCAGAGCTGTAACTGTTGCTTAAGGCCTGCAGACCCTCTCGCAGAGCTGTAACTGTTGCTTAAGGCCTGCAGACCCTCTCGCAGAGCTGTAACTGTTGCTTAAGGCCTGTAGACCCTCTCGCAGAGCTGTAACCATTGCTTAAGGCCTGTAGACCCTCTCGCAGAGCTGTAACTGTTACAGTCAACGTCTTTATTGTAGTCCACCTTTATTGAAGTCCTGTCAACATATGTGGCTCATGTTGTGGTAGATTCATGAAATCAGTACACTGATCATAAAATGTACCAGTGCCAAATGTATATGACACTTGCCAATTTAGGAAGTCTTCTGGCCAGAATTTATTCATGCACATTACAAATGTTGACATATGTGCCAAGTGCGTTTAGTAGCTAGTTGAACTGGTTCTCAGCAACTACAGCATGGTCTAACACTGTGAAATATTCCATAGCAGGATGATGCACAGTCTGAGAAGAAAGAAGAACACAGGCATGTGACATGGTCGTCGCAACCATTTGCCTCAGATTACCAGTTTTGCCTTATTGTGGATCTATTGATCATTAACTAAGACATTAAATAATTTTTCCAAGATCAACACTTGCTGATTTGAACTGTTGTGTAACTTGCAGTTGTATTCATAGGATGAAGTATGTGTGCTATTCTTAATTGGTCATGTTTTTTTCTGCAGAACTGATTGGCTCTGGCAAACGCCTCAACATCAACTTCCAGGATGATGATGGGTAAGTACAACCACCAGTCGGTTCATTTTCATTACTTTATTTCATGTGAATCTTGATTATTTCTTATAATCACTTTCCATTGAAACCGTACAATCATTGTGGTTAGGTCTACTTAGGAGCTGTCGGTCAAATACATCGGATCATTTACACAATACCAGTGAAAGAAAGAAGAAAATTATTGAACGAATTGTTAAGAGAAACAGTCTCAGAGTCCTGAGTGTTAGCTCGATTCAACTTTCGGGACCCTCTCTGTCCCTTCGTCAGCGTCAGACTGAACTGCCCTCTGGTGTCATTTGACCATTTAAATAAAATTAAAAACATGCATATAGCATCTAGGTGATCACTACATTATTTGTTTAAACCTGGACATTGTATTGTGGTCATAAATGCAAACTTTGCTACCGCTTTAATAATTGCAAAAAGGGACAAAACACAGGCAAGATTAATGTCAACT
This sequence comes from Lamellibrachia satsuma, assembly GCA_033239005.1. NCBI lineage: Eukaryota > Metazoa > Annelida > Polychaeta > Sabellida > Siboglinidae > Lamellibrachia > Lamellibrachia satsuma. The sequence goes on from BSQZ01000033.1 coordinate 3,340,094, forward strand.
TTGATATCAAGTATTTCGTGATGCAAATACTTACATTAAAAAATTAGGACTGTTGTTGGTTTGTTTTCTGGATATGGATAATTACTCAGCAAAGTCCTTCTAGGATATTGCATGGAGGGTTTATTTATGAGTGTCCTTCTATAGAGTTAGTGTGTCCATCACAGGTCATCGCTTCGAAATGGCGGAGGTGGAATCAAACTGCCGTCCTCACGATCAACAGGCAGGTGTTCCAACCATTAAACCACCCCTCCCCATGGGTTTCCTGATGTTTGGTGGTGTCATTTGATGTCCATCAACTGTTAGCTCTTCAGTTCCAACAGTGAAACTTTACTGAATATCTAGGTATTGGCAACACAATCATATGTTTGACATTTTATGTCTGCTGTGTGGGTAGAATATGATCATATATTGCAGACAGCTCTGAGCTACTGGATACATAACACCTGAGAATAGCTAAGATGAATTTCTTTCTATGCAATGTTCAGTTTAGAGATCCACATTTACAGCTTGCAATATCACAAAGAAACCTTTGTTGTGGATTGTTTTTTAACCACATGGTTTTTGCAATTTTGCTGCCCAGTTTTTGTAGACATCCTGGATATTGACTGTGTCTATATGTGGACTGGGTGGGAGGGGATCCTGTGTGTGGACTGGGTGAGAGGGGATCCTAGGTGGGAGGGGATCCTGTGTGTGGACTGGGTGAGAGGGGATCCTGTGGGTAGTGATCAGGTCTGGTGCTCAGCTGTCATCATCTGTTAGTTGCTGCTTGCTGCTTCCAGTTGCTTCTATTTTGAGTAGGCATGCAACCAATGAATACGTGGAAGTTTCACTAGAAGGTCAGCTCACTTTGGATGACCAATGGTCAAACATCTGAGTCATACAGAGTCCTGTGGCATAGGGGAGCATTGGGCCATGGACTTCCCTTTGGCTTTCGGAAAACCTGATTTACTTGACTTAAATACATAGGCCATATTGACCCCTTGCTGTCATCCAGGAAGTTTAGGATAACAATGTTTGCTGTACTGAATTTGAATGCTGCACCAAAGACTCTTCACTTCTGGGATCCCTATCCATGATATGGAACCCCCGTCTTCTCAGATCCTGAATCTGCCACAAATAAAGTCCAACATTCAGGATGCATGAACATGTATTGTATAATTTGAGTTTGGAAAGTTGGAAAATCCTGGACTGGGGATGGGATAACTCTCCACACCTCGTTTCATCTTTCCCAATGTTGCATCATTGATGTTACAAACTGTGGGAATAACGAAAGGATATTATGAAACTAGCCAAGTGTAATTGAGCAGAAGCAATCTCAGCCGGGTCCTATTTAGAATGGGCTTTACTGCATGGCAAATAGCACCACGGGTCTTTATCCAATTTGCGCCAAGTCACATTGTGTATTTGCTTAGGATGGCATGACTACTGAGGTGTTCCATGTGATGGCAAACATGAGGAGATTCATTATGTTTGCCATGCACTGCCCGCATACAGCCCTGCATTACACACAGCAGCACACAATTTACATTACATACGCACACTCACATCTCCGATTACACGCACAAAGCAAAGTTACATTTCTATACACCATTTTGTTGAATCCTCTCGCTTCATTTCGTCTGTGTGCTAATTGAATATGCACATACGGTGATTGCTTTAAACCATACTTTGGGGCAACACAAGCAAACATCTCTTCATATGATAATTCCTCTTTCTAAGTACAAGTCACCTGTCACATTCGTACCATATTTTCCCAATAAACCGACCAGCTGTTGATGAAATAAAAATCACCAGTTGTTACCGTCTGGTGAGCAGCTGATAGGTTCATGAGAATGACAGCTGGTGTTTAGCCCTAGCTCAATGTGGTACGTGAATGTTTTTTACCCGACAAGTGATGTCTGTAAAAACCTCCAACAGGCAGGAATGCAAGACACAATGGCGTAACTGGATAAGATTGAAGACATTAAGAGGGTTGTGCAATTTAACGAAGGCCATTTGAGAGGCTGAGATGTGGGTAGGAAGATGGTGTAAGTCTGAAGGATCACAGGTAGCTTCCAAAGTAAATACACTTGTGGTGGGCTGAATAAAGACAAACTTGAGGCAGCTAATCGGATATTGATAACATGATGAGAATACCAGAGTTAAAACAGTCGTGAATTCAGTAATGTAACTAAGATCTTGCAAAGGCATTGCCAGGTTTGTTGTTAGTTTACCATGCTACCATGTAGTGCTTACATAGGTTACATAAAAATTAAGCCATTGGAGCCATGGCCCGTGCTCCCTTAAATACGCTACTGTGAATTACATAGTGTCTGTGGATATGATAAAGTAAAATCTTTTTACAGCAGTAATTAGAGGGAAAATTGGATACATGTCTATGGAAAGAACTGGACATTGTGTGGACATCGACGTAGTCCTGTGGACATCGACGTAGTCCTTCTGCGGACATCGACGTAGTCCTTCTGCGGACATCGACGTAGTCCTTCTGCAGACATCGACGTAGTCCTTCTGTGGACATCGACATAGTCCTTCTGCGGACATCGACGTAGTCCTTCGGCTTTGTTAAGCTGCAGCAGTAATTGAACGAGAGAGTCTTGTACACAGAACACATGTTACTGCATCAAGGAAAGCTTCAACAGAATTATTCTGTGACGTTTTGATATGAAATGATGCCACTGCAGCCAAACCTGTATGCAGTGCAGTGCAGGAAACTTCATAGGCATATAGATCACAGTATTTTCAAGGGTGGCCGTGAACGAGTTTTGGCATTTATCACACTGACACAACCGTTATGCAATTCCGGTTAAACAGCGTGTTTTGTCCCTATCTAACTGCTCTGCCCTCTTTGAATATTCACTCTCACATTGATGTGAACGTCATCGTTGCTGTCACCTTCTGATAATTGCCATCATTGTTGTGTACGTCATTGCCATGGTTACTGCTTTGTCCTGTAAACTGGCAACCATGACAACCAGTTGTTGTTCGTTAAGTATTTCTCACCGGCGCTGCGGTTCCTGAAGCAGTTGAAAAAAGTTCCAGCCGTCGGGAGGTCGAGTGTGTTTATGTGCTGGAGCGCACGTGTTGTAAGGAGACCCCGACGGTGTAACAGCGGGCCGCCTCACTGACGCACCTGTCTGGCTGGGCCACGGTGTCGCACCCACCAGGTTAACTGTCATTAAAATTAATTTTTACCTGACTGCTGTGAAAAAAAACGCCAGGCCACAAGAGCTGGAGAGGCACGCGCACACGCCTTGTGTAACTTTCCCGTCTGTGCCTACATCATTTCCTGCAGTTGGGCATTGAAATTAAGTTTTTTGCATGACTGCCCAATTACGCCCTGTTACCGGAAGTGGCACAGGTGTGGGTGGGAAAAGCCCCAACAAAGTGTGCTTTTCATTCTTTATCAATCATGGCAAATTTCACAGGCCACGCCACGTCTTGAACGCAAACCAACAATGGAAGGATGGTATTGGTAGTGGACACCAGTGGCCAGACTTCATATACCAGTAGTAAGATATAGTTTTAGCCAGTGGTAAAACATACTTTTAATCAGTGATCAAATGTACTTTTAATCAGTGACTTTTAAACATTCGCAGGCAACACTTTCAGTTATGATAGAAATGAATGAGTATGTCCTGAGGAACTAAATCTGCCGCCAATAGTACAACATACACAATATTGTCGTTTGATTAGTTCACAACCACAAGAGCGGTTTGGATCACCATCAAATATTCCTTCCTGGCAGTGACTCAACCAGTAATGAACAGTGCATGAGAGTTACTCAGTATGAGACTGGCAGACTGTCTACAGTGCCAATCTAATTTAATAGCCACCATTTGCAATATATAGGACTGGTTAAAAGTATATTTTACTTTAAGTATAAATAAATAAAAATATTTTATATAAAATAAAAGGATTACTAATTAACCCTAGGAGTGACCAATGATAAATTTCCACGGTGTATACAAATCTGAGTTATTCGTAAGGGTGCTTTTAAAAAATCATAACATTGCTAATAATTATCACACAGATATGACTGAGGTATCATTTTGTTACTAAAAAGACGCCTTATTATAATAAAATTATAAAAACTACAGCACATAATCTTATTATGGGGATATTATTATTTGAATTTCATCAAAAAAAGAAAGCAAAACTTTTTATTTTCACCCTGCTACTAGATAATTACTGAGTGGCTGTATGTCCGTATGCCCAAAATGTAGCCATACATATTAGCTACAAAATAAAAAAATTAATCAGATATGTTGAGAACTTTTATTTTTATGATTTTTTCAAACACCGGACTATGCCGATTCAGGCAGGCCCATCGGTCCCGTGGAAATCGCGATGACAACTTGCTGATATTTACCGCAAAAAACCCGCAACATTGTTCTGTCTAAACTAGTATAATAATGTGATTCACTAACGTTGTCATTCAATTTGCTGAAATATTGACGTGGACGCGGGCCAAAAATTCAGCCCAGTGGTCGCTCCCAGGGTTAACATATTTATTACAATGTATAATGGCAAACTATGATATTTCATATGTTTTAAATAATGTCTCTGAAGGCAACATTCATCTGTAATGGAGGAAGGATTAAAACTCCAGACAATATCCAGGTGTTATTAGCAATGTTGTATTGTGCGTCCAATGAAATATTTACTGAACGCCTCCCATTGCTCTGTAGTGGTTCTAGTAGTGGTGGAAACCTCATCTGTTTCCTGAACATACAAAAACTGAAATCACATGAAATCACTTATCTCTTAACGCATGTCGCCTAATGAATACTGAAAGCAAGATAACATCCATTGTCACAAGTAATTTTGATATGGTCGATTACAAAACCTGCTTCTTAAAATAAAATATTTTGTTGTTAAAAAAACTGTTATCAATACTTTCCGTATTATTTTTAATGCAATGAGTTAGCTTTGATATTGGAAAAGGGTGATATTATTTTGGTTCGTTCATTGGTATTGATATAATCGTTAAAGGTTAGTGAATTTGAATGACTTTGTCTGCCAACATCCCTTGTGACTAGTGTGTCTGTTAGGAGAATGAGCACCGTTATATGTTTAGTTATGAATATATATATATATATATATATATATATATATATATATATAGACTCTAGATATTGTATTCTATTATTGGGACATACAAACACTATTTTTAGAAAACAGTATTTGTAGTACAGTTGTGCCTCGTTAGTGCGCGCCCCATTATATCATGGATTCGGATATAAGGTGGTTGGTTGTGGACCCTGATTTTCTGCCGCCAGGGGGAATGCCAAATGGACTTGCTTAAACCGAATTAGAATTGCTTTGACAATGCTAAAGAAACATTAGGTGAACAATGTCAATGAGCGAGTATCAATTTGTTGTTTGTTTTGCGCTGCCGCCGACATCAATCGCTGTCGCTGGCTTTGGTGGTTTGTAAATTGCAATCAAATATAAACAGTCTTAAATGCTATTTAGTATGCAGTACCAATATGACACTGGGGTGAAATGGCATGCTTCCATTGCATCGTAAATCTAATCGTTTGTGCAACGCGAAACCAACATGCCAAATGCCTAATCCAATGCCACTACTGGTGCGCAAAAATGCGAATTCGTCATCTGCATATGAAATGGTGAAGGGGAAGAAGGTGAGGTGGTGCGTCATCAATTTTTGCTTCAGTCAAGATCAGTTGAAAGACGAACTGAAACAATTATTAATTCTACCTATTGTCATTTTCTATGTTTAATCAGCTTACATACTGCACGTGTCAACTCATATACATTTTCGGCTGCTCAGATCCAGGCTATTATTTTCGATTCGTAGACCTATTGGTTCAATACATTGTCATCGTACCAAATCTATTCCATAATGGTATACATACATGTATTTTATTAAGTTCAAGATTCAACAGGGTGTGACATTTAAAAATAATACAAGTTGACGCTAATTGACTATTTAATAAGCTCTATAAACATTGTATTGTTATATAAGACAGTGCTGCAAGCACACAGTGGCTTCGCCTTCGTTTGTGGATTTGGTGCAGCAGGCGGCGATCGCTGTTGTTTAGTAGCTCCCTTGTGGCAGATATGGGATCACCTAACTCGCCTCTTATACAGTATGGTCCAAAATCGTGGACCCCGACCACCGCGTTATAACGAGGCTCGACTGTAGTGCTATCGTTACATAGTTATTGTATACTATAATTGACCGCACTATGATGGCATTATTCCTAGAGTTGGTTAAGTCAGGATATTAGTGTGGGCACTAATGGGAGCATGGGAAGTGACAAGGGTTCGCAATATTGCCCCTTGCAGAAATTATAGACAAAATAACATGACTAAAGATGTACAAAATCATGACTGGGCTCCATTGTACAATGTGTGAAAAATGCAGTGGCAGAAGATAAATTATGCCCAACTGAAGCAAATGTTTGACAATGTTCTTCCCGATTTGCATAATTAGCGGCGTTTTTTGCATGTTTATCAGCTTCATTTTGATCATAAATATTTTCTGTATGTGGCTGAGATAGGGGTGGGCATAATGCGAGCATGAGGGCAGTTAACCCCAATTTTCGGGGGGTTCAGGGGTGGCAGTAATGCTTGTTTGTGTAGTACTAGTACTGCGGCCAAATATGGGATAATTACAAGAATGTTATAGTCAGTAGCTAGCCTTAGAACCTTCCACATATTACCTGAATAAAGTTGGGAGAGAAACGATTGCTGCCACCAGGTGCCCAGTCGATGCAACAACTCCACACTATTATTTATATTTTTCAACTTATTTATATTTCTAATATATATAATGATGTTTTTAATGCATATTTGTATGTATATGGGTTTTTACTTGAAATAAAAAAAAATTATTCGTAATACCCCATTGACACATGAAGAAACGGTAAATAATTACTTCAAATCAAATTCCTTCTGCTAGACTTGCATAAAAATCACCAGGTGCATTCATTGCCACCCCCTCTATTAGACACTGACTCTGGCAGTGGGGCTTGGCATGGGGTGATTAGTGGTGGAATGTGGAGGTAGCCACCCTCTGTCATACCCCAGGGCGTGGGGGTAGTGGTACCCTAAACAACTATGTCTGTCTGCAGCTGTGGAGTGAATGCTCTCATGTCTGTGTATGACTGTATGTACACACATGCATGCATAATATGTGCACGCACGCACACACGCATGCACGAACGCACACACGCACGTACACACACACTGTAACTATGTAACCAGTAAATCTACTTTTCATTTTAATGTTTTCTTGTGTATATAAAATTTTACTATTGTGATAGTATTATGATGGCTGTATGACTACCGTGATAGTAGTGAGACTATTACTGCGATAGTATCACAGAATAGCAAATAGCCAAGAAAACAGTTCCTGACTGTAATTGACAGGTGGAGCTATCACGTGGCTTTAGAGGTAGTTCATTTGAAATGCTGAATCGGTGAAGGACGCAGCTCAAATCGACGATTGTTGATGTTAGGTCATCAAATAAATAAAATTATCCAATATCATTGAAAAAAACGGAGGTGAATAATTTGAGATGATTTCTCCTGATTGTGCATGAATGTAGTGGTAACAGATGCAGATATTAAACAGAGACATGTGTGCACGTGTGTGCGTACGCATGTGTGATCTGTGTTTAGCCTGTGCGCTGTCTGATATTTGTGGATGAAAAGTATGAAACAAACATGTATTAATATTAATGTTTCTGACAGTTGGTTGTATTGTGTTGCCCAGTCGACAACAGACTTCATTGCCATCTGTTATAAAAGACACAGGCTGAGTCGCCTTCAGTAGGCTGGTGTGTCACCGAGATAGAGGCCGTACAGAGTCACTGGGTGGCTGAGTCGCCTTCAGTAGGCTGATAGAAGCCATACAGAGTCGTTGGGCCCACATAGCACCAGCTGCTATACACTGTTATTCTCATTCAAATTGTCAACTAATAGCAGGATTTTCCTCTAAAATGGGATTACAGAAAACTCCACTTAACTAAATCATGGATAACAGAATCAGCCGCTTAGAAGAATAAAAATATTTGCTGCGATTGAATCATTCCCTAGTCCCATTGTATTATTATTTGCTGCGATTGAATCATTCACTAGTCCCATTGTGTTATTATTTGCTGCGATTGAATCGTTCACTAGTCCCATTGTGTTATTATTTGCTGCGATTGAATCGTTCACTACTCTGTTGTGTTATTATTTGCTGCGATTGAATCATTCCCTAGTCCCATTGTATTATTATTTGCTGCGATTGAATCATTCACTAGTCCCATTGTGTTATTATTTGCTGCGATTGAATCGTTCACTACTCTGTTGTGTTATTATTTGCTGCAATTGAATCATTCCCTAGTCCCGTTGTGTTACTATTTGCTGCGATTGAATCGTTCACTAGTCCCATTGTGTTATTATTTGCTGCGATAGAACCGTTCACTAGTCCTGTTGAGTTATTATTTGCTGCGATTGAATCGTTCACTAGTCCCGTTGTGTTATTATTTGCTGCGATTGAATCATTCACTACTCCTGTTGTGTTATTATTTGCTGCGATTGAATCATTCCCTAGTCCCGTTGTGTTATTATTTGCTGCGATTGAATCGTTCATTACTCCCGTTGTGTTATTATGTGCTGCGATTGAATTGTTCACTAGTCCCATTGTGTTATTATTTGCTGCGATTGAATCATTCACTAGTCCCGTTGTACTATTATGCACAGTTAAGTAAATCAGCCACGTAATAAAATCAAATTCATTACGAAAATAAAATCAAGTTCATTACTGTGTATACGTGTTAAGATATTTATGCAATTTTGTCCAAGTGTAAATACAGGGACATTGCAATCAGTCCCCCATGTTTATGAGGTCAATAACTCAGCCAAACAGTTGGTATTGTTAGTAAGGTTTGATTTGATCATTGTAGCCCAGTATTCTGATTGTGTACTTGCATTATTTTTGTTTATCTAGACATGGTATGTTATGGACAATACATGATTGGAACAAATGATTTAATGATTGTGTTAATGCTAGCACAGTGATTAGGTTTAAAAATAAAACTGACATATATCTGATAAGGGCAGAATAAAAGATGAATAATCGTTGGACTCGAGATAGGCCAATGGTTTCCTTATCCATTTACCATCTGGAGCATGTGGCTGTGGATAGCAGCTTAGTTATATCCTTGGTAAACACAATAATAGACACGTTTTTGTATAAGAAAAATCATTCAGAATGAAAGTGAAAAAATAGAAGTGCAGTTTCCCCATGCATTTTAACATGCATCAATGTAAATATTTATTAATACCAAACAAAAGTTTCCATTAGATTGTTGGTACATAGCTATCCATCTTCCGTAATCCACCCTGTGTTGTCTGCTCGTGTTGGAAAAACTTGGATACCTGATTCAGTGAGGACGGCAAAGACACTGCTGCAGTATAGAACATTAAACAAAATCTTTTTTACAGTAGCTTTTTATAATATATGCTGTCTTTGTGAACAGTACTCTATGCATTTATTATTATGACATACTTTGTTTGTACACAGTTTTCTGTTTTCATTTTAATACGTATTATTTATGGTAGGACTATTTAAAAAAAATCTGGGACTACAGTTTAGAATAATTATTTTTTATGTATGGCTTTCATAGAATTGTAAGTCATGATTATATATGGCTAAAGCACCTAAGAAAGAACAATCTCAATTGATAGGGCGCTATATATCATCCACAGAGACGACTGCTCAGCGTGAAACGTGTTTGTGTTTATTCATGGATGATATATTCAGTGGATTTATTCAAGGTAATGTTCACTCCACGGATGCCTCCATAGTTATGCTAAGTTCACGTGAAACTAGACACGAACCAGATAAGAGTTCTAGGCAGTATCAAGCTGCAATACCTGGCGATCTGGAGATATCGTGCTAGGAATAGCTTGGCTCCACCTCTGTCTGCTGTCACAAGCCGTTAATGTACATCCTTGAATTCCTGGTGCTTCCTGGCCTTGTTTCCATGGCGATGACCAGGTTTTCTCCCATTACCTCCTCCATTCAGGGTGGTTAGGTTTGTTTCTCGTGGCTTCGTTTAATGTTTGAAACTTTTTAGATATGTACAGTTTGGTTGCGGCTTCTTGACAAAGTTTAGGTATGCATATGGAACGGGACATTCACTAGATGAACTGGCATAATTTTTTCTATGGCAGTCAACTGAACAGAAAATTCAAAGTTGGACCAGACTATCAATTTCTGTTACAATATCAGACAATAATACCTACCTTGATCTTTTTCCTAGACTTTAAAATAAACTAGCTAGCTTCATAACTTTACCTTTGCCAATAATGTGGTTTTGACGGAAACAATTTGCCAATATTTCATTACAAAGTAACCTTTTCTATAAAGGAATGTCTTATATTTCTACTTTGATCTTCTCTAAGTATATATGTATGTATTCATGTATGTATGTATGTATTCATGTATGCATGCGTGTATGCATGCAATCATGTATATGCTTGTTTAATATGGATATATACACTCCATGTACTATTACAAACATTTGTGTAAAATCTGTAACATTCCAGACAAATTTGATATGCTGATACTCTACCTCCACGATATCAGGCAGTGACTGGCTGCGGACTGCATTTAGACTACTGCATGTTGTTATGCAATGATACTATTAGTGTCCTCCCTTGTAGACTGATACATGTTGTTTCACAATGATACTATTAGTGTCCTACCTTGTAGACTGATACATGTTGTTTCGCAATGATACTATTAGTGTTAGAACTATCATTGGTGTTCATGGTAATTTCTCGAGAGTCAACTCTTTCTCTTTCGGCCATTGTTTTATTGTCACAATGATTGTTGTATCATTGGTGTTCATGGTCATTTCTCAGTGTCAACTCTCTCTTGGCCATTGTTTCATTGTCACAATGATTGTTGTATTATTGGTGTTCATAGTCATTTCTCAGTGTCAACTCTCTCTCGGCCATTGTTTCATTGTCACAATGATTGTTGTATTATTGGTGTTCATAGTCATTTCTCAGTGTCAACTCTCTCTCAGCCATTGTTTCATTGTCATAATGATTGTTGTATTATTGGTGTTCATGGTCATTTCTCAGTGTCAACTCTCTCTCAGCCATTGTTTCATATGGTCCGACCACAAAGACCAGTTGATTCACAGGTCTGTCCACATGAGACCACTTTATGTTTCTGCAAGTACGTGTGAGTCCGACATTGAAGAATACTTCATTCAGTGTTATGGTTAGCTTTGGATGCTTTGTAAATATAAAAATGTTTCAATAATCCAAAACTATTGGATAAGATTAACCCATCTCACCTGCACCCCTGTCCAAACGCCAACAAATTGAAGGCCCTGTATATTGGAGCCCCCCACACACGATGCCAATGCAGTAAACAGAGTGACTATTATTGCAAAATTCTAAACCTTCTAATGTTTTGGGTTTTTTTTTTTAAACTCCTTGGGTTAGTGTTACAGTTAGTTATGAGAGATCCCCTATCTTGCATTGTTCTTGACAAATGAATGTTGCCTACAGAGCCCTGAGATGGTCCCTATGCCATATGCAGTTAACTGTTGCATCACAACAGTGGACGTATTAATGGACATTTCTGATGTAAGTTTAGTGTGAATTATGGAGGCATTTGTGGGCTATTAGAGTGCCAACTAGGCTTGGCCTCTGTGCACAGGCTGTAGCAGTCTAGATACTAATGAGGCAGTTCAGCTAGTCATGGGAAGCAGGACGAACAAGACAATGGTGATGGATGTGGTCATGAGCCCAGGGTTAAGTCTTGTAATCACCCCCACATGGATACATACAGACAAACACAGAATATGTCCTTGTAGCTGTGTCTACTAATAATGTAGTATAATGTGTTTATTTCAGACAGACGTCCATATATAAAATTATTCATAAAAGTACAAGTAAAAATACAATTATACAACTAAAGTTGTAATGATATATTACAATATACAGCAGTCCCCTGTGACATTGTTGTCTTGGAATGAGAACGCTTTTTATTAAAATGTATTTTATTTATTATAATTAATTATGTATTTGTTATAATAAAATATTTGTTATTGATCTAAATCGACTACTTTATTTTTAATATATATTTTTAACTGTATAGTATTATGTATTTATTATCATTATGGTTGCATGTATGTTTTGTACATGCCTATCATGAACTGGCTGGTCCAAGATATATGGCACTTTATAAATTTAAGTAATAGTAATAATAATAATAATAATTGGTTCGTTTGCAGGATGACAGCGCTACACCAGGCTTCCCTGGTGGGTAACACAGGCATCATGAAGATGCTTATGGAGAGCGATGCGTCAGTCGACATTAAAGACATGAAAGGTAGCCTGCTTTTTCACATTGCTCAGTCTTAATTAAATCACCTGGATTACACTGCCCCGCACAGACGGTGCCTTTTATAAAAAGTGCTATGCCCAGATGTGCAGACATTAAATGTCCCAGCATCTGTTGGTAATCACCTAAATATGTTGACCCACATAGGGGCAGCCGTGGCCTAGTGGTTAAGGTGTTGGACTCTAAATTCAAGGGTTGTGAGTTCAAGACCCACACTGGGCACGGTTCGTTTTCGAAGCTTAGGCAATTTCGTTTACCCTACTTTGCCTCAGTCTAATGAGTACAAACACTGTTTGGAAGGTACCTGCGATGGACTAGTGTCCCGTCCAGGAGAGTCGGTATAACTGCACTCTAAGTTGCTTCGCATTACAGAAACCGGGTTTAAGCACTGGCCATATAAGCCTTCATGGCTTCCTAAGGCATAATGCCTGGGGGATGACTTTACCTACCTTACCTACATAGTAATGATGACACCAGGGTTCAGCCTACAGTTACATTTCCCATTGGTGGCCATGTTAATGTTTTGCATGATTATAAGAAAACGTAACCATCAAAAATTCTAAAAGTTTTTACCAGCCGCTGTCATCATTCTGCTGACATGCTGGTTGAGTTTTGTCAAAATAAGACGTTTCTAGCTCTTGTAATATACCTGTATGTGCGATACCCGTCAATGTTTATCAATATTGGCACGAATTACGGCACGTGTCTAGTGGCCAGAAAAATCACAAATATCCTTCTGCCTTTTAAAATCATCTAAAAATCCACCATTTCTCTCTCAACAGCTTCCACCAGCAAACTGGTAATGTCCCTGCACAAATGCACTAATGTCAGATTGGATGAATATTTTAAAACTTCCTATATCCAAACTTACTGTGCCCTACATTTGTCTGTAACACACCAGGGAGTGAAATCATGTATAAAACAACTGACGGCACAGAGGTCTTAACTGAATCCATGTTACACCTTCATTAATATTGTATCTGGAGCATAGGTCTTCACTGAATCCATGTTACACCTTCATTAATATTGTATCTGGAGCATAGGTCTTCACTGAATCCATGTTGCACCTTCATTAATATTGTATCTGGAGCATAGGTTTTCATTGAATCCTTGTCGCACCTTCATTAATATTGTATCTGGAGCATAGGTCTTCACTGAATCCTTGTCGCACCTTCATTAATATTGTATCTGGAGCATAGGTCTTCACTGAATCCTTGTCGCACCTTCATTAATATTGTATCTGGAGCACAGGTCTTCACTGAATCCATGTCACACCTTCATTAATATTGTATCTGGAGCACAGGTCTTCACTGAATCCATGTCGCACCTTCATTAATATTGTATCTGGAGCACAGGTCTTCACTGAATCCATGTCGCACCTTCATTAATATTGTATCTGGAGCACAGGTCTTCACTGAATCCATGTCACACCTTCATTAATATTGTATCTGGAGCATAGGTCTTCACTGAACCCATGTCGCACCTTCATTAATATTGTATCTGGAGCATAGGTCTTCACTGAATCCTTGTCGCACCTTCATTAATATTGTATCTGGAACATAGGTCTTCACTGAATCCTTGTCGCACCTTCATTAATATTGTATCTGGAGCATAGGTCTTCATTGAATCCATGTCGCACCTTCATTAATATTGTATCTGGAGCATAGGTCTTCACTGAATCCATGTCACACCTTCATTAATGTTGTATCTGGAGCATAGGTCTTCACTGAATCCATGTCACACCTTCATTAATATTGTATCTGGAGCATCATACGTCAATGAACCAGCCTTTATTGAGCAATAAACGGTCCACATTGCTGCCAGTGTGTCTCCATTTGACGTCATGAGTATATTAAAAGCATGTGACAGTTGTGTATAGACGCAGAAAGACGCGCTTCGTGCAACCTACACACAGAGTGGTGCTACTGTAGGCACCAATTTTCATAGTCTGATACACACTTGTCATATTCAATTTGCATCTCAATGCCCTGAAATTGTACGATTGGGTGCACATGACATTTTGTCGTACACCGCTTGCAAATGATAAATGTAAGGGCGAAATGCATTGCAGTAATTATATGTAAATATTTTACACACCCAACGAACAATTCCTTTCCACCCAATCTACCAACTCCTAAACCCGACATACTTTACAAGAGTGAAGAGTATTTCACATAATATAGGAGCATAATACGCAGAAGGGTTGAAAAAAATCATGATTTTTATTTTTAAAAATAAAAAAATCGGATTTTTGCTTATATAAAGACATTAGACAATGTCCACAAGGCCTCACCCTCTGTAGTTGCATAATCTGTCTTGGAAAGGAAAGCATGCTGTGTGTCTGTGGCTGTAGCAGTGGTAATTATTGTTTGCCTATAGGGTGGATTAGCACCTGTCCAGGGCTCTGTGTACTCTAAGGGTCTCTAACCAGAATACAAACTGGTACAGTATTAAACAACCGAGTCAACATACTGAATTTGTGAAGTTTGTGTTGCTTCACTGCATTCAGAAAGGGAATAGCTCAAACATACACGTCATAAAATATTTGACTATCAGGCTATCTGGTAACAATACAGCTACACAAGTGTGCGCACTTTGTGTTTTGTGTTAAAAAACATACAAAACTTTGTTGATCTCGATGCTTGTAAACAATTATTTGTGTTAAATTCATATAAATCAGCGATTAAAAAAACCGAAAGTCAAAAAAAATCATAAATCAATGATTTTTTTGGAGTGATTTAAATCAAATGATTTAAATAAAACGACCCTGATACGCAGGCAGGGATAATACACTGTTTGTTGACGTCTTTCTGCCGTTTGTTTTGTCATGCACACAAGTGTGTATGGCAAAACAAATGTGACCTGCATGTGTGACCTGCATCCCCGAATAGTAGACCCGTTGTGCCCACTGCGGCCCAGGACTGACTGGTGGGGTTCAAACACCAGATGTCCCTAGCTAATATCACTGGCTAGTGTCTGTGTGTGTCAATAAAACAATACAAGTTCTTCATTGTTCTTCTCTCTCCCAGTTTGTGGTTCTTTATTAAGTTATAATAACTTAAAGCAGCACTAAAAATGTATATGAATTGATGCACCAGGAGAAGGGTAATATAGTAGATTAGACGTGTGTTGAAAATAATTAGGATTAAGAAAGAGGTGCCAGTGAAAAAAAGAGAATGAAGAATGATAATATTATCTTTGAATAAAATTAGCCAGAAGCTGTATTAGCAAGAACACACATGATGAAGACACCCAAAAACTGCCTGAGTGTCTCGGTAGTCTTGGTAAGTGCCTAGTGCTGATTTATCATTGTCACTAATGAAGTACAAGAATCAGAATGACTCTGCTGCCATACAGTCCACATGCCTGGGCTGTGTTTATCAAGTGCTGCCACATAGTGACTAATAATTATACCACTTCATGGAGTTCTGCTGCCACCTGGTGAATGAATACCAAACAATATTTGCTTGAATGCCTCTAAAGTAGGTTATGCATCTCTGAATTTCCCAAGATGAGTGGAATTTTTTAATGGATAGGTTTTCATTGCATCGATTCCTGATTTGGTTAAAAAAATAAAGCAGAATTTACTTTTTAAATGACATGTGATTGTAGGCATGCGACCCCTTCATTACGCTGCCTGGCAGGGGAGGGAGCCACCAGTCATGTCATTACTTGACCGGCGGTCCAGTGTCAACGAACCAGCCAAAGACGGCATCACGCCCCTACATCTAGCCTGCGAGCACGGACATTATGCTGTGGTAGGTTCTGTGATCTGTAAGCACGGACATTATGCTGTGGTAGGTTCTGTGGTCTGTAAGCACGGACATTATGCTGTGGTAGGTTCTGTGGTCTGTAAGCACGGACGTTATGTTGTTTATGTTCCGTGGTCTGTAAGCACGGACATTATGTTGTTTATGTTCTGTGGTCTGTAAGCACGGACGTTATGTTGTTTATGTTCTGAGGTCTGTAAGCACGGACATTATGTTGTTTATGTTCTGAGGTCTGTAAGCACGGACATTATGTTCTGTGGTCTGTAAGCATGGACGTTATGTTGTTTATGTTCTGAGGTCTGTAAGCACGGACGTTATGTTGTTTATGTTCTGAGGTCTGTAAGCACGGACATTATATTCTGTGGTCTGTAAGCACGGACGTTATGTTGTTTATGTTCTGAGGTCTGTAAGCACGGACGTTATGTTGTTTATGTTCTGTGGTCTGTAAGCACGGACGTTATGTTGTTTATGTTCTGAGGTCTGTAAGCACGGACGTTATGTTGTTTATGTTCTGTGGTCTGTAAGCACGGACGTTATGTTGTTTATGTTCTGAGGTCTGTAAGCACGGACGTTATGTTGTTTATGTTCTGTGGCCTGTAAGCACGGACGTTATGTTGTTTATGTTCCGTGGCCTGTAAGCACGGACGTTATGTTGTTTATGTTCTGTGGCCTGTAAGCACGGACGTTATGTTGTTTATGTTCCGTGGCCTGTAAGCACGGACGTTATGTTGTTTATGTTCTGTGGCCTGTAAGCACGGACGTTATGTTGTTTATGTTCCGTGGCCTGTAAGCACGGACGTTATGTTGTTTATGTTCTGTGGCCTGTAAGCACGGACGTTATGTTGTTTATGTTCCGTGGCCTGTAAGCACGGACGTTATGTTGTTTATGTTCCGTGGCCTGTAAGCACGGACGTTATGTTGTTTATGTTCCGTGGCCTGTAAGCACGGACGTTATGTTGTTTATGTTCCGTGGCCTGTAAGCACGGACGTTATGTTGTTTATGTTCCGTGGCCTGTAAGCACGGACGTTATGTTGTTTATGTTCCGTGGCCTGTAAGCACGGACGTTATGTTGTTTATGTTCCGTGGCCTGTAAGCACGGACGTTATGTTGTTTATGTTCCGTGGCCTGTAAGCACGGACGTTATGTTGTTTATGTTCCGTGGCCTGTAAGCACGGACGTTATGTTGTTTATGTTCCGTGGCCTGTAAGCACGGACGTTATGTTGTTTATGATCCGTGGCATGTAAGCACGGACGTTATGTTGTTTATGTTCCGTGGCCTGTAAGCACGGACGTTATGTTGTTTATGATCCGTGGCCTGTAAGCACGGACGTTATGTTGTTTATGTTCCGTGGTCTGTAAGCACGGACGTTGTGTTGTTTATGATCCGTGGCCTGTAAGCACGGACGTTATGTTGTTTATGTTCCATGGTCTGTAAGCACGGACGTTGTGTTGTTTATGTTCCGTGGTCTGTAGGCACGGACGTTATGTTGTTTATGTTCCGTGGTCTGTAAGCACGGACATTGTGTTGTTTATGTTCCGTGGTCTGTAGGCACGGACGTTATGTTTTTATGTTCCGTGGTCTGTAAGCACGGACGTTGTGTTGTTTATGTTCCGTGGTCTGTAGGCACGGACGTTATGTTGTTTATGATCCGTGGTCTTTAAGCACGGACGTTGTGTTGTTTATGTTCCGTGGTCTGTAGGCACGGACGTTATGTTGTTTATGATCCGTGGTCTTTAAGCACGGATGTTGTGTTGTTTATGTTCCGTGGTCTGTAAGCACGGACGTTGTGTTGTTTATGTTCCGTGGTCTGTAAGCACGGACGTTGTGTTGTTTATGTTCTGAGGTCTGTAAGCACGGACGTTGTGTTGTTTATGTTCTGAGGTCTGTAAGCACGGACGTTATGTTGTTTATGTTCTGTGGTCTGTAAGCACGGACGTTGTGTTGTGTATGTTCTGTGGTCTGTAAGCACGGACGTTATGTTGTTTATGTTCTGTGGTCTGTAAGCACGGACGTTATGTTGTTTATGTTCTGTGGTCTGTAAGCACGGACATTATGTTGTTTATGTTCTGTGGTCTGTAAGCACGGACATTATGTTGTTTATGTTCTGAGGTCTGTAAGCACGGACATTATGTTGTTTATGTTCTG
This sequence comes from Lamellibrachia satsuma, assembly GCA_033239005.1. Taxonomy (NCBI): domain Eukaryota; kingdom Metazoa; phylum Annelida; class Polychaeta; order Sabellida; family Siboglinidae; genus Lamellibrachia; species Lamellibrachia satsuma. The sequence goes on from BSQZ01000033.1 coordinate 3,358,396, forward strand.
TGGTCTGTAAGCACGGACATTATGTTGTTTATGTTCTGTGGTCTGTAAGCACGGACATTATATTGTTTATGTTCTGTGGTCTGGACACAGATTCTGTCACAAGAGTGTGTATGACATATGGAAAGCACGTAATGGACATTGACTCATATTGTTCATGGAAAGATCTGAGTCTAAGGCTTAATAGAAATAAAAATATTTGTTTTTGATTAATTAATTGGTAAAATGGTAGTTTGAAGGCCTGTTTTATATCCTGTAGACAAATCATTGAGGACACGTCCATGCATCTCCATAGATAGCTGACTAGGACATCGTCACTATCAGGGTAACTAATCATGTCTGGTTCTCTCTCCTGTCTGTAGGTGGAGCAACTGTTGCAACACCAAGGTGATCCAAGCGTTGCATCGCAACAAGGCAAGACGCCCCTGGATCTGGCTTGTGAGTTCGGCAAATATCGGGTAAGTGGACCTGTTACTGGCTGACTCCTGTGGAAAGTCCACAGTAAGTTTGAATATGAGCGTGCGTGCGTGCGTGCGTGCATGTGTGCGTGCATGTGTGCGTGCATGCGTATGCACATCCACATTACTGGGCAACAGACTTACATAATTTCTGCACCGTAGCAGCCATAGTCAATAACATTTTGAATTGGTTGAATCTTTATTTAAGATAATTTAGTCCAATATACTTTTCAACATAAGGGACTACTCTTACGTAATTATCTGAGGTACATTTAATACTTAGATTAGGGTTAAGGTACAATTTCAACATTTCATAAGTTTTTGTCATGTGAAAGAGGCTTCATGAACGCTGTGTCAGTAATTTGTTGCACATTCAACATCACATTGTACAAGATACATTGAGAAAGTTATCTTTTTAATCTCATATTTGATCGAGACCTAACTATGATAGGAAACCATTTTTTATTCATTTTCTACCCTTTTTTTAAATAGACCTATCTTCATTCTGTTGCCCAGTATTGTGGCATGCACACACACACGCACACATGCACACACACACACACACCTGCATGCGTGTGCACAGTCCTCATACTCTTGTGGTAGTGCCCTGTCCTTCTGTCATAAGGTTCAACACAGCAACTCCCACGCCACATAGTTCGGTTGGAGATATCTGACATCAGGACTTCAACAAATGACATTGTTTCTAAACCTGTATGACCAAAAAAAAACTGATCGAATACAGAGCAATCATATGAAGCCCAAGATGTAGTGATGTTAAAGTTCATCCACTGCAATTTGATGGCTTACTGTCTCTTTAAACTGATTGCCCTCATCACCATGGTGACAAGCTTCAGGGTGTTTTAATCATGATGAGGGTGTAGTAAGGATTCCCTGGTCGGATGGACAGATGCAGAGGAAGAGGAATGGCTTGACTAAAATAGCATGATTGGTTTATGAGCCGACTGTGAGTGTGTTTTACAAGCACAGTGCCTCTACACTTGACCAGTCACTTAGCAACCATGCTGCTCTTGTACATGTTATTACTGGTCTCACTTGAACAAGTAGGTAGATTGTTGTTTACAAGGTTAATACATTTACCCCTGTTAGCAGCACGACCCTCACCCAATTTCGCATCACCCCAGTCTTCATGTCGCCCCATCCTCAACTCCCAACCCCCTCCACCCTCACACACACACACACACACACACACACACACACACACACACACACACACACCCTGTAGAATTCCTTAGGAGACACTTCCAAGAACTTAAGCAATGTCTGACAAGTACGACAAATTTGTCAACTGAGAACCTGTTAGATTACTGGTCTTTTTAAGACTCTGAAATCATCTTATTCACCTGACCTAATCAAATGTTGTTAAATAATTTGAGTAACGATGTAGGCTTTTGTATTGCAAAAAGTCTGTGTGAAGCAATTGTACTTACAGTACAGTTACCATACTATAAGAGCCAGTACTTATACAGGCTACTATAAGAGCCAGTAGTTATACAGGCTACTATAAGAGCCAAGGTACTAATGTGTTTTCAGGTGGCAGAGTTACTGATCCAGAGTAACTTGTGTAACAAACTGTTACTGCAAAATGCGTCAGACATGGAGAGTAAGGACAGTATCACATGTCTCCACTTAGCAGCCAAGAATGGACACACAGACATCATCAGGTGAGAGTGACATCTGGTGTTGATGACCAACCACTGTGGGTGTTGTAACTTGTGACCAAGTGGCCTGACAGTGTAGCTGATATAGCAATGTGTTGCTTAAAAACAACTAGTACTATAATTCTTCTTACATATTTTGTTTTGTATCTAATTATCACATTTTGGCAACAGTGTTTTGCCTCTTATTTTGATGTGTGATTATTGAACCCTGGCACGAAGGTAATTTGAGGAATCCCTCGGTAGTCTCCCAGACATGGATGTAGGGTTAGAGACCCATAAATGCCACATGTCTGTAGAGTGTAGTCTTGTGCACAGCTAGTACAAGATGTAATTTATGAGTGTGAATGACATCTTACGTGGATCATTCCCCCAGATTGCTGTTGCAAGCGGGGGTGGACATCAACCGACACACACCCCAGGGTACCTGTCTACACGAGGCGGCGCTCTATGGCAAGATTGAAGTTGTCAAACTTCTACTTGATGTAAGTTCAATGAAACTCTTGGTCCCCTCTTGTGTGTGTCTGACAACACTTGAGTTGTCAAACAAATGAGATGATTATAAGTCGCCAGTCTTTACAGAAGCATGCTTTGTAGGCAGGGACAAATTACTGAGGTTTCTGCTTGATTTAGTTCTTATGATATTCTTGAGTGTTTATGTTAGATTTGACATGCTGGGCGAACATGTCAGGTCTGATTCATGTCACTTCAATAAGCCGTTTCAGTACTACTGTAATTACACAAGAGTAGGACAATTTACGCTGTCAAAATCCTGTTTGTTAAGTGAGTCAGCTACCATTTTATCAGTTCATCTGTCATTGTGAAAAGAGGCAATGCAGACGTGTTCTCCTTTTTCTCGATAAAAGGTCTTTATTTTTTACTTGTATTTAATGCATACATTTTTTTCAGAAATCAAAAAGGTACATTTTAATATAGCACAGCATCCAGCTCAAAGTGCTTTACACTTCAATAATAAACAGTCATATTCGTTGACCAAATTTCTAGTTGCTGGTTAGTAACATATATACACATGTTAGTGATGGAAGGACCCCTATTTTACTAAAAGACAAAAAGCTGAATGTACAATTTTCTTAAAACTGATTCGTAAATTTGCATGCCAGGTGGACTGGCCCAACTAGCTCGACTGGCTTGACTGGCCCGACTTGCTTTTGACACTGATTTTCTGATTCGGATGCCTTAACCTCAATTGACTATGACCAACATGTAGAATCCAACTAGATGGTGTTTTTATAGATTGAGTCCACAACACAGCTTTCTCCATTTCCCTGTGTGGAGTAATTCACTTCCTCTGGTGTGGACGCCAGGTAGAAAGGAATAGCTTTAACAGCCATAACAGGGCGGACGTAACAGGGCAGATGTAACAGGGTGGACGTAACAGGGCGTACGTAACAGGTTCGACGTAACAGGGTCGACGTAACATGGCGGACGTAACAGGGCAGACGTAACAAGGCGGACATATCAGGGTTGAGATAACAGTGTAGACATACCGTATAATTCCCAATACAGTAGTACCTGCCTTCAACAAACCCTCCAATGAGCGAACACCGTCTATGTCGGGACACTTTCTCAATGTACGGACTGTTTTACCATGTTAATGTCCCTCTGATGAAGGGACACCTGTTTAAGGCGTCGCTTGGGTCTAAACGCGTTTTATTTTCTTATTTCATTATCACTGAACCTACAGAGCTGAATCTTTCATAGATTGCAAGTCCAGGTAAGAGTAATGCTGTGAATTTTTTTCAGAAAGTTTCATACATATTTTCCCACGGTATGCAGCCATCTTGGATTGAATGTTGCGTGTGACTTATATCAGTAACCATTGGATTTAGAGGACTCAAATTTGGTGTGTAGTTACTCCACATAATCCCAATGAAAACAGTCAGTTGACTTTCCAAGTTTTCAAAAAAATTTTGTTTTCATGATTTTTTTACATCTGAATGTATTTTTTCATCATGAAATTTTACATTGATGGTTCAATATATAAAATATAAATAATGTTTTCTAAAAAGTTACTAGATAGTTTTCAAGAGCATACTATCAAGAAACACTGTAGAAAGTTTCAAGTAATTCTGTCAAACAATAGCAGAGATAAGTGACACGGGAGGCAGTAGGTGTGAGGGAAAACATGTTTTTGAGAAAATCGTGTTCAAAGTTTATGCACATTGGCACATACATTTCAACATCTGAAAAGCAACCTAGATGATTGAAACTTTGCATACATATTACTGAATGTATAATCTATCAAAAGGCAAAGTTAAGAGTCATTGGCATTGTAAAATAAATTTCACACAAGTCCCGAGTACCCGACACCCATGTCCATCGTTGCCGACACAGCTGATCTCACCACGACAAATGGGACATTCGTCGCCTGAGTCCCATCGATACAGTCTGATGACAGATTTGCATTGATGACCTTGTCGCAACTGGTGCAGAAAGTCTCGAGGCCACACACCACGCCGAGGGTGCGGTACGGTCGACAGCTGGGGTGGAGAGTGTATGCTTCCTACACAACGTGCATAGCAGGTTCGCAACAAGTGATGGCAACACGGCACAGCGTACAAGTACTGTTGAAAGATCTCCATCAGCATCTGTCTCATCCTCAACCAGGAATCGCGGGACACCTATCTCCTCCAGAAGATCTGCATAACCAAACTTCCGCTCAGTGACAGACAGTCTCCGAGACGGATCAGCTGGTACTGTTGATGACCGCATTGATGCCTGGAAAAATACACAATATAAATGTATTTCATGAACAAAAAGTATCCAAGACATGTTCAACAACAAAAGCCCCCTTGCTACGTATGCAGGGGTATGGCATTGAATGCAATTTATTTTATTGGCATTGCCATATTATACACACACACACACCCGCGCGTGTGTATATAGGCTATGTATACAATAATTACCAGGGCAAATTGTAGTAATATAATAAACCATAGACATAGTTACAACTCTGTTTCTGATGTGCCTGGATGGACCCTGGGCCTGAATGTCAACACAACCACGAACATCAACAGCATGAACTAGATCAGCGTCAAATCGTTTATACAGTAATAGTTATGCCACAAAGGCGATGTTTGGATAAAACGCAAGTGAACATATGAAATATCAGAATTAAACTTACACTGCGTGCCATTCTCGCTGGCACCACGGACGGTGATGGTCGAAGTCGAAGAAGACGGTTGTCGCCGCAGGTTCATTGGCGAATTCAACCCTCGATGCCTTCGCATCACACGCTAACTGCAACGATGCAAACTTTCGCTGCCTCCCAGTACCGTAACCGCCCACTCGCTTTCAACCAAACGGCATAATGTCGTTTTACAAAGCGATATAAATGAACGAAACTCATGGGATAAAAAAGTCGATCGAATCGAACGTAGCTGGTATTTCAAGGTGACGTCAGAGGATGGAAATTAGTATTACAACCAATTAGAGCGCTTGATTTGAGGGAATCCGACATCACGTGGTGATGTCCGGCGAATCGTCGTGGCATTCCCCATTCCTTTGTCACCGAGATGGTTCAGAGGCGGTCATTTATAGTCGGAATTACTCGGATACCTCCGGGCACATTTTAAAACTGTTTGTACCATCATACAGAGCGAAAATGGGGCTTTCCCGTGATGTGCGCCATGTTGGAATGGCAGCGTTTTCCGGCATGCAATGGCCCGCGGAAAATCACCTAATGTCCCATTAGTCTCGGTTCATTTGACATAAACAAAGACTTAGCAATGACAGGCATCATACAAAAGACACGTTTTATGACAGAAACGTGTTTATTTGGACAGTGCAACTTACATGAATGGCAAGTTGAATAATATTTATACACGGAAATAGCAACAACTCGAAATTCATTTTATTGTCAAAAATCCGTCAAATCCGACACGAGTCTCCCGTTAACGCGGACAGCGGACAGGATATTTTGGTTTTCTGTCCCTGCTAAGGCGGACAGTAATCATTATTTTTGTGATTTTTTTCTCAAAATATTTTATTTCCAAGATGGCAACGGACAAACAGCGCCGTGTGTAGTGGGAAAAACAATATTATATCGCGGATTCGGATATAAGGCTGTTGGTCGTAGACCCCAATTTTCTGCCGCCAGGGTAAATGCCAAATTGGCCTGCTTAAACCTACTTAGAATTGCTTTGACAATTCTCAAGAAACAGGTGAACAATGTCAATGAACGAGTGTCAACCTGTTGCTTGTTTGATGCTGCCGCCCACATCAATCACTGATGTTGGCTTCCTTAGGCGGTTTGAAATTGCAATCGAGATTCACAAATACGCTTCGCATATGAATCAGATAAACAGTCTTAAATGTAATTTAGTATGCAGTACTAATGTGACACTGGGGTGAAATGGCATGCTTCCAATCTAAACGACGCGAAACCAACATGCCAAATTCCAAACCCAAGGCGTTACCGGTGCGCGAAAATACGAATTCGTCATCCGCATATGAAACGATGAATCAATGCTAAGTGGTGCATCATAAATTTATGCTTCGGTCGAGATCAGTTGAAAATCAAGGTGAAACAATTATTAATTCTACCTATTGTCGTTTTCTATGTTTAATCAGCTTACATACGGCGTGTGTCAACTCATATACGTTTTCGGGTGCTCAAATCCAGGTTATTATTTTCGATTCGTCGGCCTGTTAGTTCAGTACATCGTCATTCCATAACGGTATACATACATGTATTTTATTCAGTTAACCATTAAACAGGGTGTGACATTTAAAAATAATACACGTTGATGCTAGTTGACTCGTTTAATAAGCTCTGTAAACTGCATATTGCCGTATAAGACAGTGCTGCAAGCACACATTGGCTTCTACAGCGACAGCGTTCTTGGACTTGGTGCAGCGGGTGGCGGTCGCTGTTGTTTAGTACCTCCCTGGTGGCAGACATGGGAACACTTAACACGCCTTATTTGTAGTATATGTACCTCAGTTATATCCTTACTGTACAGCCTGTTTATGTATTATTAAGTTAATTAATAACATCCGTCATCCGCATATATGTCTCCGTATATATGTGTAGTACTGAACGCTCCACTCCAAGATGCCTGTCCCTCCACTGAGGGGACACATGCCATGTAGGGACACTTTTGCTTGGATACAGAAGTGTCCGTTGAAGGCAGGTACTACTGTAGTAGCGCACTACCTAATAGACGCACACTCCCCTTTTTGAGAAGTGAAGCCATGCGCAAAAACATAGATTTTCAGGAGTGAAGGCGCGCTAAACGCAAATGACAGCAGTACTGCTGTGGCAGGCGTCACTTTGCGGACTCTTTAAAAATAATCCATAGTGTGTGTTTTTAGCTGCAGCATACATGGCACCAAATTGTTATCACTACTGGCCACTTTCGCCAGATGTCTGTACTGGGACTAGCTTTTATTTATTGTATCCCTCGCTCGCCATCAGCAAAGTGTGCGAGTGTGAATTGTCTATTTAATGACACTCAAAGAACAAATGGATGCACGCCTTCGCACACATCTATAGGGAATAATACGGCAACAGGGTGGACATAACGGTAGAAATAACAGGGTGGACATACAAGTGTCTATTGAGAAGTTGACACAAGTGCTTGCATAGGGCTCTACTATGCCTGATCATGACATACTTGTGTGACCATCCAAGCATGCCCAATTGTGTATGCCACTGGCACTGCCAATACCTGGTCACCCTTGAGTGATTCTGATAACCACTCTGTCCTGGAGCAGGTATAAAAATGGCCCGTCTCTCAGCACTGTACAGGTGGGTGGTTTTTGTGTTTTTTTACAGTGGATAGATGGCCCCAGTTCTCCAGGGTTCTGTCACGCTGGCATCATCATGACACATATCCGTGACAGTGATATCAATCAACAGTGAGATTAGTTTTTGTTTGGTGATCGTTCCCCCCCCCCCCAGATCAGTGCCTAACGATTGCTGTGTTTCACCTGTGACACCCAAGTGGCTGTAATGGGATTGGATATCGTAGCGAGGTGTGTAGGACTCAAGAGTCTGGCCTAAAAGGAACAGGAAAGACGTGTGTCCTATCATTATGGGTCAACAACTCGTTTGGCCCAGCTCTTGCTCTCTGTGCTCAGGAGTATATGGTGGAAACAACTGGAATGAGTTCTTGTTGTCGTGCATGTGGCAGGTCTAAACAGGACATGTAGTGTATGCCTGTCTATGTCCGTCAGCACTGGCGCTACAACTGCCTGGCACCTCCGTCATGGGCAAGTTTAAGGTGATCAAAGGTGATCTTTTTTGTATATGGATACAGCAGAGTTTCATGTTGTATCTTTAGGTTGTTGGTCCACTCAATTGATTTAGGGGAAGTTAAGTGGACATTGGAGATTCCTCCGCTAAATGTGAACAGCAGTTAACAAAGTGTTCAATGGTTTGCTGGTCGTGGCCGCATTCATATCTTGCTGTGTCTGATGCACCATCTGTGCATCAGTTGCCCGCATTGTCCGGGTAGGGTTCTGATGCAGTTGGTGGTGGTCCACTGGCGTCGAGGAAGGGCAGAACTGGGCAGTTCAGTTATAGGGTCCGGGACAAGATTATAGTTTCTGATGTCTGGTAATCCCCACTCTCTTCTCCACCTCTCTTTCTCAGTGATGTTAGTTCCTAGAGGGAGGCCGCTTCGGTCCAGACACTGGCAGACAGGCCATGGCAATGTGAGGCGCTGCAGAGGTTCTAGGCCTCTCGATGCTGGTAATCCTTGCAGTGGATCATCTGACCAGTGGGCAGTTTAGGGGCTGGCCACACTAGGGAATCCATCATTCAGCCATAGGTTTAGTTACTAAAGAACCTTGTATAAATCAGTGCACTCTGACTGTATTCATAGTGTAGGATATTGGGTTTGCATGATATCTTAGTACTTAATTATTGTATTGACACAGCCTATCCCTAGAGTGTTGGTCCATGTAAAGTCGGAACAAGATATATATACTCATTCTGACAGACACTAGTCATTAGGCTAGGTCAGCTCAGTACAAGTCGTATATTCATAGTTCTTTCATTAACCCATTGGTCAGTAACTAGTTAGAACTATCAAGAGCTATGAAGGACAGAAAGAAGGTTCCATTCTGTCATTATAAACCAGGGAGAGGTATGTTTTATTTGTGAAAGACAAGCCTATACAGAGGGCCTACCTTTTACTGTAATAGATCAGATATCTACAGTATGGAGCTCATTCGCACAAGGAACTCCCAGGTGCTTAATTATCATTTGACTAGAAATAATTTCAAATCATAGACAAATTGATAGTTTAAAATGTGCAATCATTACAAGGCCATTAAGATCAGTAGGTCTATTTAATCTTGGTTTCTTTGGCTTGAGAAGATTCGTAGAACTGAACTGAACTGAACTGGGGTAATGTAGAGTGAACAAAATTACCAGACTTCAGGCAACAGCAACTAGATTTGAATACCTCTAGATTGAGAGTCTGGCATTCTACTTGCTGTGCTAACACATTCCACATGTAATAAGTAATAAACAGTTTATACAATATATATATATATATATATATATATATATATATATATCCTACATAAGCTGCAACTAGATTTGAATACCTCTTGATTGAATCTGGCATTCTACCACTGACCCTAAACTTAATTTTGAACTACGGTTAATTGGTAAATTGTTCAATATGTGGTATCATTAAGTGTTGGTAACAACAACTATTGGCTCCTAAAAAACATATATTTCTGTAATATTTCATCCTCTTAAAGCTTACAAATATTCTCATATGCTTTTGACTAAGTTGACGTAACATGAGAAATATGACTGGAGCTAACTAAATATCACTTTTAATAAAACAGTGCATCATGTTGTCATTAAAAGAATTGATTTTGATCATTACATTGGGTAACTTGTGAAAGTGTGAATAACCTTGTGTCATAGTTTGTACAACTTGACCACTTTTGTAATTTTCTTGTTGAATTTTTAATAATTCAGGTGAACAATAAGTAAATAATGTGTCCAATGATTTCACCAAAACTAAATAACACATTTGTACAAACAAGCTGACATGTCATAGTGGATACTACCATGTCATAATGGATGCTACCATGTCACAGTGGATGCTACTGTGTCACAGTGGATGCTACCATGTCACAGTGGATGCTACCATTTCACAGTGGATGCTACCATGTCACAGTGGATGCTACCAAGTCACAGTGGATGCTACCACGTCACAGTGGATGCTACCACGTCACAGTGGATGCTACCACGTCACAGTGGATGCCACCACGTCACAGTGGATGCTACCACGTCACAGTGGATGCTACCACGTCACAGTGGATGCTACCAAGTCACAGTGGATGCTACCACGTCAAAGTGAATGCTACCAAGTCACAATGGATGCTACCACATCACAGTGGATGCTACCAAGTCACAGTGGATGCTACCAAGTCACAGTGGATGCTACCACGTCACAGTGGATGCTACCACGTCACAGTGGATGCTACCACGTCACAGTGGATGCTACCACGTCACAGTGGATGCTACCAAGTCACAGTGGATGCTACCAAGTCAAAGTGGATGCTACCAAGTCAAAGTGGATGCTACCACGTCACAGTGGATGCTACCACGTCACAGTGGATGCTACCAATTCACAGTGGATGCTACCAAGTCACAGTGGATGCTACCACGTCACAGTGGATGCTACCACGTCACAGTGGATGCTACCAAGTCACAGTGGATGCTACCAAGTCACAGTGGATGCTACCACGTCACAGTGGATGCTACCACGTCACAGTGGATGCTACCACATCACAGTGGATGCTACCAAGTCACAGTGGATGCTACCACGTCACAGTGGATGCTACCAAGTCACAGTGGATGCTACCACGTCACAGTGGATGCTACCAAGTCACAGTGGATGCTACCACGTCACAGTGGATGCTACCACGTCACAGTGGATGCTACCAAGTCACAGTGGATGCTACCACGTCACAGTGGATGCTACCAAGTCACAGTGGATGCTACCACGTCACAGTGGATGCTACCACGTCACAGTGGATGCTACCAAGTCACAGTGGATGCTACCACGTCACAGTGGATGCTACCAAGTCACAGTGGATGCTACCAAGTCACAGTGGATGCTACCATAATAATAATAATACATGATTTTTAAAAGCGCTAATTCCCACTATATGGATCAATAAAATACTATTCACATGGTATAAAAGTAATATTTAAATATAAACACAACTGTGTAAACACTGACTAAATAAATAAAATTATTTAGAAATAAATAAAATCATTTAGAAAACCTTAAAATCTGGTGAGAATCCTAATGCAAAATTAATGTATATCACAAATAGTCCATCACATAATATTCTCTTCATTTACATATATTTGAAGTGACTAATAAAAAGGTGAGTCTTTAAAGACTTTCTAAAAAAAATTTGCGTCTTGGAATTACGAATGTCTGCGGGCAATGAATTCCAAAGTCGAGGCGCTGTTGTTCCAAATGCAGATTCACCAATGCTCTTCTTAGTGATGCATTGGTGCAGTGTTGGCGCATAGTCCTTGTGTAGATGCCCATCAGGAGTTCGTATGTGTAAAAGTTCGGTGAAGTAAGTCGTCGCCAAGCCATTGACGCATCGGTACGCCAACACTAGCACCATGTCATAGTGGATGCTACCATGTCACAGTGGATGCTACCATGTCACAGTGGATGCTACCATGTCACAATGGATGCTACCACGCCACAGTGGATGCTACCACGTCATAGTGGATGCTACCACGTCATAGTGGATGCTATCATGTCATAGTGGATGCTACCAAGTCATAGTGGATGCTATCATGTCACAGTGGATGCTACCATGTCACAGTGGATGCTACCAAGTCATAGTGGATGCTACCAAGTCATAGTGGATGCTACCATGTCATAGTGGATGCTACCATGTCATAGTGGATACAGGCGAGGTTTGATATTTCATGAAATGATTCCGAAACAAGATGAGTAACACATTGAATTGAGGAGGAACCTTTAAGTCTCTTTATGTCTCTGTATGTCTCTTTATGTCTCTTTATATCTCTGTGACTTTAATTAGGCAAAAAACAAGACAACCTCCAGTCTGCTGTAACACTTAACATGTCACAAGACATCTTTGTGAATGGGTGAAAGGACCCAGTGCCATCACTGCAAGTTGACAAGTTCGGCCCCTGAGGTGTAGCATTACGTAACTACAATCCTGAATTATTAACTGTGGACAGTGACATCAAATAGGTGACACTATGACAGGTTGCGTAATCACTGCTGGACAATCTGGACTGTGCCAGCATGGTGTCACCAAGGCTTTGTCTCAAATTGTCCTGAAGCTCACAAAGGCAGGGGTGTGCAGAAGATAGATCAGTGGTCAGTGAGGGTTTTTAATCAGGGCTCAGACTGGGCAAGTGAGTACATAATGACCAACATGTGCTTTGTGGCATGTATGGAGAGAGGACAGTGTGGAGAAATATTGTCTCATCAATGACATTTTGAATTGACAGTTTTTATAATTGCTATCCTTGTTCTGTTTCATCTGATCTATAAGGCTTTCTTTCACAATGTTAACATCACTGTTTACTGTGTAAGGGCTGGTTGTAGATTTGATGTGACTAAACTTGTTGTTGTCATTGTGACTCAATATAGATATGATGACAAAACTGATTGTTGTTGTAGTTGTGATTACAGTGTGGAGTTGGTGTGAGTAAACTGATTGTTGTTGTCATTGTGATTACAGTGTGGAGTTGATGTGAGTAGATTCAACTCATACGAGCAGACTGCCCTGGATATTGTAAAGAAATTCACTTCCACACACGCTGCGAAGGAACTCAAAACTCTTCTGAAAGGTATGTCTTGTGTAACCATTTACAAGATTACAGTTTGTGTAAGCATATACACAATTACTGTTCTGTGTATTGTACATAGTTAATGTTGTTGTGTAAACATTGTACACAGTTACAATATGATGTGTGTGTACGTAAATATTGCCCTTATAATACTAATCATAACTATGTATAATATAGAAGCAACACTCTTGGCTATTTGTCAATGCAGAGAAATCACTTACTAAATGCACAGTTCGTTACAGATTCTAGAGATACACACACCTACATTTGTAAACACACCTACATTTGTAAACACACCTACATTTGTAAACACACTTGATGTGCCACTTTTTCGTGGTACACCTGGGACAATAATAATAATGTGTGAGAATTGGTCAAACAGCAGAGATAGAGAACTGCATTGCTTTGTCCACTACATATGATGGATTACGATCAACCGTAGGTGCTAATTAATAGAACATGTATTTGTCTGGGCATAGCAGAAAATATATGTTTTGTCAACAGACGCATTGTGATGTATTATGGGCTTGTCAGTATGACGCCCTGTTGTTTTGGTGATTCATTGAACGCACGACTTGTACACACAAGTGCTGTGTGTGTACTGTGTGTGTGTGTACTGTGTGTGTGTGTGTACTGTGTGTGGGTGTACTGTGTGTGTGTGTACTATGTGTACTGTGTGTGTGTGTACTGTGTGTGTGTGTACTGTGTGTGTGTGTGTGTGTGTGTGTACTGTGTTTGGGTGTACTGTGTGTGTGTGGGTGTACTGTGTGTGTGTGGGTGTACTGTGTGTGTGTACTGTGTGTGTACTGTGTGTGTGTGTACTGTGTGTGTGTACTGTGTGTGTGTACTGTGTGTGTGCGTGTGTGTACTGCGTTGTGTGTGTGCTGTGCGTGGGTGTACTGTGCATGCATGTGTACTGTGCGTGCTTGTGTACTGTGTGCGTGCGTGTGTACTATGTGCATGCATGTGTGTACTGTGTGCGTATGTACTGTGTGCGTGTGTGTACTGTGTGCGGGTGTGTACTGTGTGCTGGTGTGAACTGTGTGCGGGTGCCTGGTGTAGACAGTAGAGGTAAAAAATTAAATGAGGTCAACAGCCATCTTTATGTCACTTCTGAGCCACTGGTGGCGGCCACAAAGTATGGCTAATTTACTTCACTGCTCCAGTGACTCTGACATGTTTCTTGTTCCACTTTTTTCATCAGGGAATGGTAAATGCAGTGGTACTGGTGCGTGCGTGCATGCGTTCATAATTTTTCTCATGGATCCTTGTATGCAAAATACAAGATCCAAAAATGATCTGCCATGTACACTGTGCCTGACACAGATGTATTTGTACATTGTGTGATAGAGATGTTACAAATACAATTCATGCATTTACATAATCTACACGTGACCATGAGAAATATGTAATTATAATAATAATTAACTTCTCTGGCACCTATATATATCCTCAGTAACCTGAGCTCAGAGGTGCAACAAAACAGGGTCATTAAGCATGTATTGTTTGCGGCCCTGAAGGCAGACGCACGTATAAATCATTTGACAGCAGGTGTCTAAAAGTACTGGTATATGCATTGCATACACAATTATGTACATAATTGTACATGAAGCTGTAGCCTAGTTGTATGTACTGGCATATCATTGCATACACTATGCAGTTACATTCCATGCTGTACAGCTATGTATTCCCATGGTCCTACACCCAACTGTACACAGTTGTAAAATTATGTACATTCCTCTACACTTATATGTATACCAAAGTATACATGTAGATGTACAGACACTTGTACATGGGGTTTTACAAGCAGATGTTTGCCGCTGCATTAGTTCGTGGGAGTGGCATGTAACATGAATTCATTAAGCCAGTTACCCTCTCACAACTATGCAGTCATTGTGGGGTAAACAGTGGAAGTGGTCGCCGGAGGGTGCTGGCAGTGGGGTAGTGACTGTCTATTGTCAGTAGCTGTGTCGATGGTAGCTGATACTGGTGTCGCGTGGAGTCGACATGTCGCTGCCTTGCATACATGTAAGCATAGAGGGTCTCAGGTTTTAACAAGACTTTCTGCATTTGTTTCAGTTGGGTTGTTTTGGGGTCATGTTCTGTGGGTAATGTAAGAATTGTTTGAGAGGGTTGTAGGATGGGGTTGATCTGGGTGACTCACAGAGTGTGTGGGGGGTCTGCAAGTTGATGAAACTATGAGTCACTTATGATGTGTGTGAATGTGTAGGGTGCCAGGGATACCAATCGGAAGTCTTTGTTCTGCTAGTTGACCCTCTCGTCGCTCCAACTTAATTACGTTCAACTGCCTCATTTTAAGGTATTCACTGAGGTTTTTAGTAAATTGTGGTCTCACTATAGAATGGTTTTGTTGAGTGTTTGACATAAAACAGGTAACATACCTAAAGTACTTAACATAAACACAGTCGATAGTTACCGAGAACTGAGTAATGAGACAATCTCAATGGTTGGTTTTCTGTTGATGCTCAAATTTTCTGTGTTGATGTTGGTAATATCAGGGGTGAGATTTAGCAATTCATGGAAGGTAGCCAATCGGGCTACCAACCTTGCAAAGTGAAGTAGCCCAACAGCTTCTTAGGTAGCCCACTTGCTAATCAATACTTTGATGATAGAAAGTAAATACTTTGAAGAGAGAATGTATGAATGGCATCAACAACAAATAAAAGCATCAAAAACAAACAGTTTTGAAACATTTATTTTCAAAGCAGGATCAATACAGTGTAATACATAATATTGAATAAAATACAGTGTACAATTGTACACATGTGACAGATTGTTTTGTTTTCATAACATGGTACACCAACAATCTACACGTCACAAGACATCAGGTCCTGTCTCCAAACGTCACAGGAGATCAGTTCCTGTGAACTGAACAGTTTACAGACTGCTGATTTTTCACAGG
The DNA here is from genome assembly GCA_033239005.1 of Lamellibrachia satsuma. Taxonomy (NCBI): domain Eukaryota; kingdom Metazoa; phylum Annelida; class Polychaeta; order Sabellida; family Siboglinidae; genus Lamellibrachia; species Lamellibrachia satsuma. The sequence continues at coordinate 3,374,302 of BSQZ01000033.1, forward strand.
ACCTGATTTTACCTCCAAATATTACTAAAAAGATGTCACGTGCACCACGTGGATATGTGTGTATAATATATATATATATTATATATATATCTATATATATATATATATAGTGACGCTACGCAGCGCCAGCCTTAACCAGGTTCCCGATTAATTTTCACCAGAAGCGCTCAACGCACCATGTGAGATATTATATAAAAGTTACCGGTTATTATTTAAGTGTAGAATGACCGTTCAGTTACATGTTGAGCGTCGATGTGGTTGATTAAAAATACAACAAATGCTATTGATATCACTTTGGCTATGGTTTAGCAACATTTCTTGCAATGTCAAACGTGTCACAAAAACATGATTTATGGTTAACATAAATGCGATATAGCAAGGACAAAACTTCTGAGATGTTTATTAACAGTCCGTGTATTTCTGCTGCGTCTAAAATATTGCAGTTGCGTAAATATTTCGAGTCGCCATTCGGGTCACTGTAGTTAAAAATTTAAGTCGCCCGGAGTCATTTTTTGGCGCCTTTGGCGACCGCTAAATCTCACCCCTGTAATATTATTGTTTATGTGAGAACAAGACTAATTTGTGAAATGGTAACTACACAGGTCTGGATGGCCTCCGTTCTCTGTGTTGTGTCCGCTGCGCACAGAGTTCCTCACTCTTGTTGTTCAGTGTCTGTAAATGTAACAAGGAACATTTATGAAATATTCGTGATTCGTACCAATTAATGTCAGTGAATGAGTTGAGTTTGAACCACAAACACCAGTCAACTTGACACTGCCACATGGTGGAGACAAAAGACATTAGGATGTGAGGTCACTCTCTTGTCTTCAGTGTCACTAAACAAAGTTTGTGAATACAAGAATTCATATTTAGTGGTGACATTTCAAAAAGTAAACACAGAACAGATGTGACATAAGACATTAGCATATAGCCGATATGTGGATGGCTGGTTGTTGTCATGAAACATTTGACAAAAACCACATGCACCGCAATAGCTGCGATTCATTATCGTTGTTCTAGGGGACCCACCCGTAATTATTTACATTGATTTGAGCATTCAGAACTAGTGCTTATCATAACAATTGTATAATGCAAGCCACATGCCACGGCATAGTTGAGATTTCCCATCAATGTTTCTCGTATGGCTGGTCTTTGTGTTGTTACTTTCATCCAAGTTGTTGTCTGTCGCAGGACTTCCTCGCTTGTCCATCTCACTTCTGTCTACAAAGTATTCGCTGAATAAGTTTCTGTTTTTATGTGTCAGATCTGGCAAATCTGTTAGTAAAATAACAACAACATTATGCTCACTGAGCAAACCTTGGTATGATGAATCACGACCTCTGTGCAGTGGTGGCAACTGGAATTAGAATTTATGTCTGTGCAGCAGTGTAAGTGATTACAATGAATAGTGTAAGTGGTTACAGCCAGGCACAGTCACAGTTCAACTGAGGTATGTCTCACTTGGCAGGTTTTGTTGTTTCCCTTGGGGTCTGCAGCTTTCTCAGGTGCTTGTCCACTCAGGACACCCTGTGTCATTGATGACTTGCTGGCTGTCATTCCTTGTGACATCAATGGACAGTGTGAAGACACTCTAGGTGTCCTCCCTGTTCAGTAGCCACTGTGTCTCCATGCTGCATACCTGAATGTCACCAGCCACCACTGTGACAGTTGACAGGCCCTTGAGCCAAGACATTGTGTGGGTCTGTGACAGTGGTCCGGGTCTGAGAGATGGGATTGACATTAATCATTGTATGAAGACAGCAGGTTACTTTTGACAGGTGTTCTGCTTGCTGCCTGACTGTGTGTTCACAAGTATTGGTGCGCGACCTGGGAGGGTCTAACCATGTGACACAGCTACAAACAGAACACTTTCTAACAATTCAAGAGGCACATCAAGATTAATCCTTTCAGTCGGCTTATCACCAAATTTTTTTTAGTGCCTGTTTTACGCAGAAAGATATTGATATTTTAGTGATAATCAACCCTTTAAAGATCTTATCTTTTTGTAATTGAACATGACACACTTATGCAAATGTATTTAATTATAAAACATATTATTCAATTTACTGTTATTGTGTTGATGTTTTATTTTTACACATAGTTATTGTGACTGTGTGTATGCTTATGATCATGGATGTTTGACATTTTAATTAAGCAATTATATAATATTGAATTATAAAACACATAACAGTCTCCCAAGTACCATTTGATGTGTATTTAATGGCTTCGCTTGTTAACCAAACACAAACATTGATTGATATCGATTACCAATTACACACTATTGTTGAGGTGTGGGTGGGTGGGTCCATGAATAGGAACATTTCTTGAGTCTATTAGAGTTATGTTTGATGTAAGCTAATCACCGGGTCATGACCCCACGCATCCACCCCTCTTCTCCTATTGTCACTTTGTTCCATTGGTCAGCCATGGTCGCTTTCACTGGCTGTTGTTGAGTTTGATTGGCCAGTGGCAAGACATGCCTGTGTGTGCTGGTGTGCAGTGGACAGTGACTTCCAGGTGGTGTTTATGATCTGTGACCACTGCCAGTGGAACACATTGAGATTGGTCCTACACCAATGTGAGTCCTTAAACCAAGAGACTGAGAGGCATAGAAGGCGTAACAGAAGGCCACTTTGGTATCCAGTGTCAGCATCAACATCAGTGACTGCTTGTCATCTAACCACATTACACCAGCGCCAGAAAGACCTGGTGGTATGCATAGTACACTCTTATTATCTTGGTTCAGTTATTACACTGGCATCGTTACGGTCATGTGATGTTTTGACATAGCTCAACCCGCTGTCATCCGTACACAGACTGAAGGATTTACCACAACTGTTGAAGACCTTCCAAGGTGAATCATTGGATATAGCGTCTGTTGCCTGATTGACCGCTAGAGTCCTGCTGTTGATTGACCAGTGAGGTTGGTAGAGAAGCGGACAACATAGTTTTGGCAAGAGTCCCTCGCGTGGCTGGATATTTATAACCGATCATTTAGGAGCAATACTTGGGCAGTTCGCCAGGAGTACTGGAGGTGTGATTGCTGCCCCGGCTGCCATATCACGACCTGAGCCCAATACCCAGCCACTGTGATTAACACTGACTGTACAGTTCCAACTAGAGAGGATTATCTCAAGACAGGGATTAACAATAGCCCAGCCATCCCATTGTGGTCATCACTCCATGCAAGACTGTTCCTGGTCTACCTGTAATGGGCCTGGGATGTTGACGGATCCAGGTATCCGTAATAATTGATGCCACTGTATCTCATTCGCATCAGCTGTTGATCGCAAGCACCAGAAAATCCTGCCATGGATCTGCTGTGCTGTGGCTCTATGGATAGACCTGGCATGTACGCCACGCTGTACAAGGGTATGTAGCCGTAATCTAACTTATCTTGTTTGTACCCTGCTGTTCCAACAGCAGGGTACAATTAAAGTTATTTTGTCTTCTTTTTTCCATATCACCCAAATGTGTGGCTGATTTGTCTCCATCGTCTTATCTTCGTGTCTTCTGATATTGGTGACATACAAGTCTGGTTGTGTAGCTCTTTATTTGACACTTTCATTCGCCCGTGTATCTTTAGTATTCGTCATAGGCAAATCCTTTAAAAAAAATTTTATTTATTCTCATCCATTCATGTCATTCTCCATGTTTTCCTTTATATAATAGCACTGCAATAACATTGCCCTAGTCTGGAAAATTGAAATACTATTGTAGCTAGCTATCCACACATGGTCGTATCTGATCAGTGACTAGCATGTCTTAGGGTTTTGTCCTGTGTAGTTTCTGGGCCCTCTTTCTAATCAGTCTGCATAGTTGTCATTCACTGGTGGATTCCACGATTGTATGTGATTGAGAGATGACTTCTGTGATAGTGTTTCTTCAGGAGTGGTTATTTTCTGACATAGCCCTAAGGGCATTTAGGCAGATAGTTTTAATTTGTAATGTCCATTGATGTTGATCATCTATATCCTGTGTGGTTGCACTGATAAACTCTCACAATGTTGCCGTGTTTTTGTTGTCTGTTCAGAAGTCTGTGGTGTGTTTTTTACTGAAATTATTTTGATTAAAATGAAAGTGTACTTTTTAATTTGAACTGTGTGTTTGAATTAGTGCCATGTTGTAATCACACATCGATTCATTTAGCGAAGAAGTAACTGTTTGGGTCTGATATGAGAATTCTACAAATTGTGTGACTTCACTATCTATATCCATTGTCAACCCAGCAGCCTTCAGTTCTTCCATCGTTTGTCTCCATATTGTTTTTGGACTGCACCTTTTACGTTTTGTGGTCCAAGTCAACCCTGTCTTAGCTGGCGCCATGGGTAGGTCATTGTACATTCTGAAGACATGTCTTAGCCTAGTACGATTATGCACATTATGAAGACGAAGAGCCATTTCCATCTTCTCCTTTTCACTGCTGCCTTATTGATGTTCTTGTGTTCAAGCTTCTAGTTATCTTCTGGTTATCCTGCAATATTTTGTTGTTTGGTTTTAGCGTTCGTTCATCTGTCACCTACATTTCAACATTTTGTTCAACATGAGCTGATTGTTAAAGTCTACAGCTGAAAGCAAAAAGCCAGTCTAAAAATGGGTTGCTCCAGATATAGTTACGTGCAAACAGCTCGTAACTGATTACTAAAATAGTCGTGTACACACAAGAGACTGGCTGAAAGCGTAACAATAAATCAGATTTTACATCAATGTAAAGATTGTAGGCCTGTAAAGAATGTGTTGGCAGTAAACCTGTCTGAGTGCTGGGTGTCCTGGAGTAGCCACTGTCCTGACAAACAGTAGTAATTACACAATTAAGGTGTAATTTGTGGACATCCTGTATGGTGATGGTTAAAATTGTAGTTAAAAGGGGTGACTAACTTCGGAAGAGCACTCAGTGTAAATCAGTTATTACCCTGTCAGTGGTTTGGGGTAAGTGTAGTTGGAATTGTTGATAGTCTGCTGCTATCCCTGCAATAATAGTCTGCTGCTAGCCCTGCAATAATAGTCTGCTGCTAGCCCTGCAATAATAGTCTGCTGCTAGCCCTGCAATAATAGTCTGCTGCTAGCCCTGCAATAAACACTTCCAAGGAAGTGTTCACTTTTTGGAGTCATTACTTTTTTCTGTCTATGTCTAATGTAGATATATTCCAACTGAGCAAATTCACAGGACAGTCATCAACAGAATAACAATTACAGCTTTCTGTCTTGAGTGAATTTACAACATTATAGCCCCTTCATGTGTATATATTGTTTTCCATGCCACAGTTATGATTAAGAAAGAATATACACAAACTGGAACTGTTGTTTAGTGAATGTCATAGGTAACAACCCAACACTATCATGACTGTTCTGCTTTCTAAGCATCTTGTTTTCAAAAATCCATTACTTGGAATTGCTTGTTGCCATTTTTGTCTCACCAGAAAGGTGACATTCTAACCTGCCTGGATAACTTGACTCTTGAGAAGTTGTAGGCTCCTGTTTCTGACTTACTTGGTCACTAATACCTCAGGAAGAATAGGAGCTTTGCGTATGTGTCTTGTGGGCACTGGTGAAAGACGCCAACTAAATGCTAGTGTCAGCCTGTCAGGGTTAAGAATACGACATGTCAGTGTTTGATCTCTTCTCAAGTCAGTCTTGCCAAATTCCTGTTGTTGCTAAATTGGCTTCTCCTCTATTGAAGGCTGGTGTGTTTTGTTCATCTTCCAACACAACTCATGCCTTTGTATTTGCCTACCATATTAGCTGGACATAAACTGTGGCTAGAGTATTGTTAAGCTTGGTAGTAGGTGGTGTAGTGCTGGTTGCCTGGTTCAGGTCTGTATTTGTTAGAATGTGTTGCATTTGTTTAGTTTAGCAGGTTAGTTTACATTGGTGGACCTATGAAGGAATATATGATTTCTTCTACACAGACAGGGAGAGAAGCACTTTCTAAACATTTCAGTCATTGTTTGTGTGTATTTATGTAGGAGATGTGGCGACTTAAGGAAAGGTTGGTTTCTTCTCTCAGCGGTCTCGTGTTCGCGGAGGTAGTATGATTGTGGAGTTTGTGTCATTTGATGTCATTAATACATGACTCAGATGTCGCTGTCATGGTTCATTTGATACCTGTCACATGCCCTCAATATATTCAGGTCGCATGTTCAGTTTGCCTTTTGATACGCCCACACATTGTTCAACAGGAATCACTGTTGAACAGAACTATTCTGGTATGAAGCATTCTTTGAAACAATCATGTCTGAAATAACACTGCCTTTTTAGGCTGCAGTAAAAATATCCGAGGGCGAGGATAATAATAATTGTCATAGAAATGCCACCCGGGTGACTTGATTCACGCGTGACGTGACGTCAACGGATATTGTGGCTTTTGTTTTTGCCGAATACTCAGAAAACCAGAAATGGCATTAATTTTTATTTGCGTGCTCACACTGAGCTTCAGTTTCGATTAGGTTGTGATTTTAAAGCAGCAGGTGCCCGCAAGCATTCATTTCACCTCCTACAGTTTATTAACGGTCAGTCAGTGTAGGTGTGATATTCAATGATGACATCCGTCATGGTGACCGCATGAGTCATATCACAGCCACTGGAGTCACAGGACAGTAACTGGTGCAGCCAATGAAATAACTGTAGCTTCATACAGTTCGGCACAGCTCCAGCTTCTATATAAAGTCACCTATCACCTTGTATTCTCCCATCCAGTTTATTAAGGGTCTATTTATTTCAAGTGTCACACATCCAACTAGGGTTCTTTATGCAACGACACGCCTCGTGGGACATCATTGTGAAGGGCAGCGCCACAGTGGGACTGGGTCAAATAAATGGAACCAGTTTTTAAGCTGTTGTATTGTCGACATTGATATTTCAGAAGCTCAGGTTAACATTTAATGATCTGCTAGTGAGTTGAGTATTTTATGACGCCCTACCCCAATGCCAAAAAAACTTGTCAGTACTGTCCTGTGTTCTTTAAAGTCGGGTGGGTAGTTTCATATACAATTGATTCTCTTCCATCTTTATAATTGACATTGTAATGTTAGACATTGTAGTGTTAGACATTGTAGTTTTGGGGTTTTGTTTTTGGCACGTGTAATTACTGACATGGTAGTGACAACACAGAATTGTCAAGGGACAAACAGTACATTTTAAGTTAACAAAGATTTTGAGTTTTTTATTTAAATTGTCCCCACACTGAAACAGAAAAGTTACTCTTCCATATGTTGTAATCAAGTGGTGAGCCATATTATGAGTTCTGTACCTGAAGGAGTGATGTGTCTAGTTAACATAATATGTGTCTTCTCTAGATAAGGATATCCCCCTAGTGGCAGCACCCTAAGGTTAAACTTATCTAGACAGGGCTACGTCTCATCTATCCCATCTGTTGTCAGTCAACTTGTCAATTGCTGTCATTAATATGAAGTTGTCACATAGTTGGTTCCTAGTCACTTTGACATGAATTTCCTGTGTAGTCATTTTCCTAGTTTATGCTACTTGGACAGACAGCCTAATTGGTCAGTACGGTCAGTTGTAGTGGACATAGGGGGCAAGGCCAGTGTCCAGTTTCCATCAGTATCTTGTGCACATACTGCCCAAGACCAGGTTGCTATAGAGGACTCATGGCGGATATGACTGTGCACTTTGTTGATTGACTGATAGTGGACAATTGACCTTACTGAATTGGTGGTGTGGGGTCTGTCAACCTTGTAGCATTAAATCGTAGGATCACTCACTCAATTCTGTTCACTCTCACTGGAATATAAGACTCCCACTGGAACACAAGACTCCCACTGGAACACAAGGCTCCCACTGGAACACAAGGCTCCCACTGGAACACAAGGCTCCCACTGGAACACAAGGCTCCCACTGGAACATAAGGTTCCCACTGGAACACAAGGTTCCCACTGGAACACAAGGTTCCCACTGGAACATAAGGCTCCCACTGGAACATAAGGCTCCCACCGGAACGTAAGGCTCCAACTGGAACATAAGGCCCCCCAGCATAAGGCTCCCACTAGAACATAAGACTCCCACTGGAACATAAGGCTCTCACTGGAGCCTTGGACTCCAATAAATTTCCCCAGCGAGCATGGTATTGGGCGAGTCAGTGTGTGTCTATGCAGAGAACATGGCCAAGCCATATCCACCTTCCTTGCTTCCCCTCTGTACAGCCCTCATTCCCCCGCAAGGAAGCTACCGCTAAAGGCATGGACAGCCAGTGGGATTAGTTCCCACAAAAGGCGTTTCTCGTTTAACATTCTGTTTCTGCAGTTGGCAACTTGAGGTGTTTTACATCAATATCAGTTGACAGGTGACTTGTAAGAGCACTATAACTTTGGCTTCTTTTCTCATAGGAAAAGGAATGATTTTGTCTTGTCATCAACATCTGTTTCGAGTTGGACTTGTGAAGTAACATGAATATCCACTTTGTAAACTGTCATCTCTGTGGCCATCTATTACAGTCAGTTGTGAAATGTAAACAAGGCACACAGTAGATCGATTGTCTGGGTGGTATCAGGTACTCCATGCTGTAGACCCCACCAGATAGAGCAGCATTATGCAACTATAGTCTACAGCCACATCAATGTGTTGCGTAAGACCTCTTCTCTAAAGTTGCCACTTTTTAACAGTCGGGTAAGCAAACTTTTTCATCAGCGAAGGCAGGTCTTGTGAACAGGAATGAGCTTCAAATATGTCAGCTTTTTGTACAGAGCATCTTTTTACTGGTGTGTCTAATTGAATTGAATTAAACCATGGTGTTGCTTGTGAGCCTCAGTGGTTTGACTCTGCTGGTTGACAGCCATCTGCGCAGTTTGTGATTCGTTGAACGGGTTAGACAGGTAACATTGCATGGTAGAGATGTGTAGGAAACACCTGGTGTGTGGTTATGAATTGGTTATGCAATATGGTGAGTTGCTTAGGAGTTGGTTTTGCAATGGGGTGAGTTGGTTATGAGTTGGTTATGTAATGGGGTGAGTTTAATATGCAACAATGTGAGTTGGTTATGGGTTGGTTCCTGATTATGTGGGTTGGCTATTCATTGGGGTAAGTTGGTTATGGGTTGGTTATGCTATGGAGTGAGTTGGTTATTACTTGACCATGCAATTAGGGGGAGTTGGCTATGGAGTGAGTTGGTTATTGCTTGACCATGCAATTAGGGGGAGTTGGCTATGGAGTGAGTTGGTTATTACTTGACCATGCAATTAGGGGGAGTTGGCTATGGAGTGAGTTGGTTATTGCTTGACCATGCAATTAGGGTGGTTATGCAACATATCAATTGTCAAATATACTACTAAGGAGGCTATATGGGGGGGGTTGCCAAGTGTTGACATCAGGGTCACAAGGTTTAGCTATAGGGTCAACTGGGCAGTGGACATTCATCCAACCTGTATAATTAACTGATATATGATGTGATTGGCTGGAATGAGTTGATGTCAGGCACACACTTGTAATTGCAGCCATTACCTAAAGTGGTAGAGTTGTCTCTTGAATCACTAGACCTATGACACTGTCAACACCTTGTAGACTATCTTTATTTCATTATCAGCCAACAATTATCACCAGTCTGTCTGTCTAACTAATGGGTGTGTCGCTCTGCCAGTGGAGCTAACACACAGTTTCATACAGATTACTAATTCGGTATAGATTTTTGGTAGGAATACAGACATATCACGTGTTTATATGGATTTGTTTAAAATTCACAGGAAAATGCCTGTGCAGATTTAATTATATATCGTAGCCTGATGGATGACAACGCTCGATGAGAATCAGAACAACCAATGAAACATTTTGTGTGGATTTATAAAGAATTTCAAGTAAAAAAATATGGATTTCAACAAAACAAAAACATGTATGGTAATGGACTGAAACAGTGTTTAAACCGAGACAGGCAGTCTAACATTGACCACGTAGAGTGTGCCAGAAACTTAAATATTTGGGAAACTGTCTAATTGATACTAGTTCTAATATGCACATATACATGTAGAAAACTTGACTATATATCACTTCTTACTATTGATTTGAAATCCGGTCCAGCCACATGTACTAAGAACAGTTCATCTAATTAAATACAATTTTATTGAGATAGTGTTTTGAATTCTCGATGCCCAACTAGGGTCATCAGTTAGACAGAACCCTGATACCCAACTAGGGTCATCAGTTAGACAGAACCCTGATACCCAACTAGGGTCATCAGTTAGACAGAACCCTGATACCCAACTAGGGTCATCAGTTAGACAGAACCCTGATACCCAACTAGGGTCATCAGTTAGACAGAACCCTGATACCCAACTAGGGTCATCAGTTAGACAGAACCCTAATACCCGACTAGGGTCATCAGTTAGACAGAACCCTGATACCCAACTAGGGTCATCAGTTAGACAGACAGCATCAGGCAGTGGTCAGCTGGTTGTGATATCTACAACACTCTAGACAGCTTCCTTCCTTATCACACTATCAGCTAGCTAGTTTGATTAATGACTGGTAGTTTATTTACATGATAGGACTATCAAGTCTGTAGTCTGACCTCTGTAACTGTGGTCTGAACCCTGTAACTGTGATCTGACCGCTGTAACTGTAGTATGTTACCTGTAGTTATAATCTGTCCACTGTAACCATAATATGTCCCCTGTAACCATAGTATGTCCAGTGTACCTGTAGTATGTCCCCTATAACTGTGGTATGTCCCCTATAACTGTGGCATGTCCCCTGTAACTGGCCTGTCCTCTATAACTGTTTAACCCCTGTAACTATGGTCTGTCCCCTGTATGTAATTGTGGTCTTCCCCTATAACTGTCTGACCCCAGTAACTATGGCCTGTCCCTGTAACTGTGGTCTGACCCCTGTATCTGTGGTCTGTCTCCTTAGCTACAAGGTCAGCAGTGATATTTCAACTTGTCATCACCTTGCAGTGGAGTTGGGAGGAGGCTTCCTTGTTATTAAGTTATTAACCTTGTTATTAACTCCCCAATGCTACTAGCAGTGGTCTTATGGCCAGACGATCTCATTCAGATGATCTCATTCATCTACTCTGTTGGCCTTTAACAGTAAATTTAACACACCTGGCATTTAACATACCTGGCCTCGCAGTGATTTAAGGAACTAAAAAAAAGAAGTTTTCTTTCATCAGTTGCAACAGACGTTTCACTCAGATCAGTTTAACTATATAATGTTTAAAAATAAACAAGTAGCAAATAATATCATTGTGTGAAATAGAGACTGAGGTTGCAGAGGTTGCGTGTTTGGCTGTATCTGTGACAAGAGTGGTTTGATTGTGTGTTCAGTCTGTATGAATGTGTAAAAACTGCACTGATGACTTGATATCTGTGTGTGGGTGGGCTGGAGGGGGGTTTGTACAGAACTATAGTGACAACCTACATAGTTTTGTCTGGCACAGTGCATGGTCCCAGGGAATGACGACATCCAAGTGGTGTTTATACCTTCATGTTGTATCACTGGTGTGCAAATTGGTGTTGTGGAAATGCTAGAGATCGTTTTTTAAACATTTTAATGCCTCCGTATTGTGTGGCTCGCGTTATTGGAAATTATTTTTGGAGTTGCTCCTGCTGGTGTTGAAGGGCATGCTGCATCGTGTCAGGTTGACACTTGTGTGACTGTGACATTGGTGGGTGTAGTAGCTTACTGGTGAGAACGGCAGAATCAAGAGAGCTGAGGTTCGAATCCTCTGGCAGCTATTTCGAAGCTTGGCCAATATTGTCTGCTCCACATTGCTTTAGTTCACTCAGCTGTATAAATTACTACCTGGCTATATGTGAATGAATAGTCTTTGTGCAGTAATTGCAGAGCATGGCTGAATGCTTCCCAAATTCTTTGAGTTGGTGTTGAAATGAATAGGTTTGCCAGGGGGTGAAGTGAAAAACGTTTTTCCCAATGATTGGATACAGCGATAAGAAGGAACTGACCTTGACGTGTCTTTGTTACAGAGGCAAGTCGAGCAGTCCAGGTGAGAGCTGTGAAACCTTACTTCAACTCACAGAACACCAACCACATCACCTTCCAGGAGGGCAACTACATCACTGTGAGTACCTGTAGCATGCATGCATACATTCAGTGGAATGGTGGAACCACAGCCATTTCCATATTACCAAAGGATGTCACATAACGCTGGTGATTAGCAGTGCCATGAATACAGAAAGCAGCCAGTAGTTACCGGTCTCTGCTCAGAGCGTCAGCTACAGTCTAGGGAGCTGAGTCAGCAGCCAGTAGTTACCGGTCTGTGCTCAGAGCGTCAGCCACAGTCTAGGGAGCTGAGTCAGCAGCCAGTAGTTACCGGTCTGTGCTCAGAGCGTCAGCCACAGTCTAGGGAGCTGAGTCAGCAGCCAGTAGTTACCGGTCTGTGCTCAGAGCGTCAGCCACAGTCTAGGGAGCTGAGTCAGCAACCAGTAGTTACCGGTCTGTGCTCAGAGCGTCAGCCACAGTCTAGGGAGCTGAGTCAGCAACCAGTAGTTACCGGTCTGTGCTCAGTGCGTCAGCCACAGTGTAGGGAGCTGAGTCAGCAGCCAGTAGTTACCGGTCTGTGCTCAGAGCGTCAGCAAACAGTCTAGGGAGCTGAGTCAGCAGCCAGTAGTTACCGGTCTGTGCTCAGAGCGTCAGCAAACAGTCTAGGGAGCTGAGTCAGCAGCCAGTAGGGACCGGTCTGTGCTCAGAGCGTCAGCAAACAGTCTAGGGAGCTGAGTCAGCAGCCAGTAGGGACCGGTCTGTGCTCAGAGCGTCAGCAAACAGTCTAGGGAGCTGAGTCAGCAGCCAGTAGTTACCGGTCTGTGCTCAGAGCGTCAGCAAACAGTCTAGGGAGCTGAGTCAGCAGCCAGTAGTTACCGGTCTGTGCTCAGAGCGTCAGCAAACAGTCTAGGGAGCTGAGTCAGCAGCCAGTAGTTACCGGTCTTTGCTCAGAGCGTCAGCAAACAGTCTAGGGAGCTGAGTCAGCAGCCAGTAGTTACCGGTCTGTGCTCAGAGCGTCAGCAAACAGTCTAGGGAGCTGAGTCAGCAGCCAGTAGTTACCGGTCTGTGCTCAGAGCGTCAGCAAACAGTCTAGGGAGCTGAGTCAGCAGCCAGTAGTTACCGGTCTGTGCTCAGAGCGTCAGCAAACAGTCTAGGGAGCTGAGTCAGCAGCCAGTAGTTACCGGTCTGTGCTCAGAGCGTCAGCAAACAGTCTAGGGAGCTGAGTCAGCAGCCAGTAGTTACCGGTCTGTGCTCAGAGCGTCAGCCACAGTCTAGGGAGCTGAGTCAGCAGCCAGTAGTTACCGGTCTGTGCTCAGAGCGTCAGCAAACAGTCTAGGGAGCTGAGTCAGCAGCCAGTAGTTACCGGTCTGTGCTCAGAGCGTCAGCAAACAGTCTAGGGAGCTGAGTCAGCAGCCAGTAGTTACCGGTCTGTGCTCAGAGCGTCAGCAAACAGTCTAGGGAGCTGAGTCAGCAGCCAGTAGTTACCGGTCTGTGCTCAGAGCGTCAGCCACAGTCTAGGGAGCTGAGTCAGCAGCCAGTAGTTACCGGTCTGTGCTCAGAGCGTCAGCCACAGTCTAGGGAGCTGAGTCAGCAGCCAGTAGTTACCAGTCTCTGCTCAGAGCGTCAGCCACAGTCTAGGGAGCTGAGTCAGCATGAAAGCAGCTTTCCAGGTGTTTGTGTGAGTGAAGTGTGGAGAGTCATGGTCCGAGAGTGGTCTTTATAGACAGGGGGAGCATGAATCAGCATGGCAAGAAAACATTGATAAAATCTACACAGTTTCTCCATCTACATCAAATATTTTATCAGCAGTTGCTTTTTTACTGTCAAGTTCTGCAATCATCAGTCTTTATAAATAATCTACACAAAGCTTTTATTCAGATGACAGTGTTCTATGATTTTATAGTTTGACTTATGTTTATCTTTTAGGATGGATCCCGTGTGTGTAATGTACTGTAATGTACTGTAATGGGACTAAAGGGAGTCTCCCTGATCTTTGTAATGTTGTTAAACTACTAATGTATTATTCTTTGTTCATATAAATTGGCACAGAGTAATACCCATCCAGACCGCTGTATATGCCCCATACATTGCCGTTGTGGTAAGTAGCCTATCTTAGATTGTCTACTCTTACATATCGTGCTCTATCTACACAACAACCACCCTACTTGGCTAGTCTACTCAGTACTGCATCTTTCAAATATCCGTAGGCACCTCAGATCATCAATTTAACAGCAACTCATTGTGCCTAAAACAAAACTTAACTTGGACAAACATGCTTTCTCTGTCGCTGCACCTAGGGTCTAGAATGAACTACCCATCACTTTAAAAACATCTGAAACTACAGCTGTTGCATTTCCACCATAAATCTTTGGTTGTCCCTCATTCTGATAATGATTTTTGCGTGTCTCTGTTAACGATTATGCTTAATGATTATGTTTTGTTGCGCCTCTGAGCTCAGGTTCCTGAGGATATAGGCGCCATAGAAGTTAATTATTATTATTATTCAAACATACATTTCATGAAGCCATTTTTTACAGTTTATTTCAGAAATATGTTTTCAGATTTCAGAATGTATCAGTATTTTTTTACCAAAAAAATGACAGCAGAAGATGTATTTAAACATTGTGAGACTGGGAAGATTTGATGAAGGTTATGCCTTAATGGGAGTCTCCCTCACCGAGTCTGATGAAATTCTGCATAGTCAACTTGGCGTCAACACCAAGTCAGTACACGAGGAATACCTGAACTGTTTCTTTGTCTCCATGTTTTGTATCACAATCTCAGTGTAGTCTCTTTATCAACCTTTATTCTTTAAATCCATGACTATTGTTTAATTTTGTTCCTAAATCAGTGTTGTATCAGATTTGGAAGCTGTGTAAAAAAAACAAAGGTATCTAATTTCTTTATGTATCAGCTGACAGAACAACTCTGTCACAGGTATTGAGTTGTGCTGACAATAGAACTGGACTCCCTGACTTTGACACGTTCTGTCTGAAGCAAACACTGGCTTCTGTGCACTGACTTTGGATTATTCAAACATAGATTGAGATTGTCTGTAATTATAACACTCAGTCGAGTTTTCAATAAAGAAACAAAATGGATTACATAGTCTGACTTCTACACCAGCAATTTAAGAGTGCGAATCTCTGACCACAGCCATATGTGATGCTATCTCTTCATTCAAAAGTCATAAGTACTCCTTTGAATGCCTTCTCAGACCAAAGAATATTACTCAGATGTCTGGATCATAAAATGTCCAATCTTTTGAGTCGATTCATTCATGTTCCATGCCGTGCTTATTAAATTACCCAGCCAACCTGAAACATCATAACACTCCCCTGACCCCATGACCCTGTCAAGTGTGGCGCCTCACTTTATCTTGTTTCTTTGCTGATAGAATGGTACAGTTTCAAACCTTTTAAAAACTGCTAAGATGTTTATCTGCCTGGTGAATTGTGTTCAGGAAATGCCAGGGTTGAGTCCATGCCTGTCTACACTATGCTATCTTTATCTGGCAGTCATGGTTTCTGACCCCAGAAGATGTCGGGGCCCCCCCCCCCCATGGAATACAGTAGTGCCTTCGTGCGGTGCATGCACTGCTGAGTGCCTTGGTTTCAGTGTGGTCATTTATTACTGTTTTATGTTTCCGTCTTCCATGTGTATCATCTTCCCTGTGTATAATGTGTATCATCTTCCCTGTGTATCGTGGAATCACTCTTTGTGGCATCATCATTTGTGGCATCATCTAAATCACATCACCCCATCTATCACAAACATGTTGCTAATGTAACGACCCAGAAGAGGAGCCACTGACCTCCACTGTAGCGAACGATAAGATATAGATTAGATAAATTAGAAACATCTAGGTATTAATTTACAATTAAATCATATATGTACCGCACACAGTTGTTTGTGGTTACCGCAGGACAAAGAAGGACAAAGAATGTCTCCACGGCAAACAACAGCGCAAATACTAATGCAGACGTTATCAATACTTTTGGGAAGTGGTGTAGGCGGCGCGTGCTTCGCAGTGAAATACCGACTTCTGGGAAGAGGTGTAGTTTTCTGGAATCATGCCATGTTTTTTGTGACGCGCTTCACCATACATAACACAGACAAACTGCAATAACTTTTAAATTATCCATAATTGCTGGATACATTCAGCGACATATATGTAGGCGTCATTATTATCTTTACGATGACATAGAAAACACATTAATTCCACTAATTTCACCATTGCAACTTCCAATTGAAATGTTGACCCCCATCCCTGGGGAATTTTGAAACTCCGACCACCCATGTCCGTTTAATGGGCCCACCAGATGACCGAGCAAAGTTTCGTCCCGATCAGCCAACAGATGAGGCTGTTATGAGGGGACAACAGACAGACACTGCTTTATAGATTAAATATGAAAGTTGGTAATGGCTTTATGATTGCATGTTAAGTAAAAGTTTGTCAATTCTTCAGATACTAATGTCAGGTGAATAGATAGGTTGACATATATCTCAGGTGGGTGGGTATCAATGGCTTCCTTGTCCACTTGCCATCTGGGCCTTTGCCTTGGATAGCAATCTTGTTAAATCTTGAATGCGACAGTATGTGTGACATTGCCATATACAGAATGTGACATCATCCATGTTGTGTGACATTATCATGGAATGTGACGTCTCCCATATTATGTCCCATGTACAGCTGTTATTTCCTGCCTACAGCCATCATGTGTTCTGTGTACAGCCGTCGTGTGTACAGCCGTCATGTATGTGTTGGTTTTCAGGTTGTGGAGCAGCACCCGAGTGGGATGTGGAAGGGCTATGTGACGTCAGAGGGACAGATCACCAAGACGGGCTACTTCCCTTCCTCCTGTGTCGTCCTTGTTGACACCCATGGTAAGTCATCTCTCCTCCGCGTTCAGTCCCTCCCTGCTTCTCCCTGGCACAGTCTTTGCCTCTTCCCTGCTTCTCCCTGGCACAGTCCTTGCCTCTTCCCTGCTGTCCTATACAAGCGATTGTTTCCCTAGCTATTTGTTCCAATATTAACTCTCCATCTGTTGGAAATGCTGATTGTTCTTTGTCATTCTTAAGCATGTGTTACCATGGATATGATGTGTGTCACTAAGCATGCATGCATGTTGACGTCACTGTGGTTGCTAGTGGCGTTACTCTTAATGTACGGAAACTGGGAAGTTCTTGTATGTGCACTTTACTGCAGATATGATGTCTTCACCTTGTTGTACACATGTTTCTGTTGTATATGAAAAGTTATGTCAATAAACAATTGTTTTTACAACACAACCACCTACTTAGGTGCCTATGTGAACTCTTTGCACTCCATGTCAAGTAAACATCACTTCATTCCCTGAGCAGCTAACACGGGTGTCTCCCTGTTCATGGTTTCTGCCTGGAAATAACTGACCCTTCCTGTAAAACCTTGTTTGGTGTCAGAGCTGGAACCAAACTATTAGCAACATGGGGCATGTTTTCTAGGATTATTCTTATGTGATCTACATCAAACGGTACACAGTTGTACATGATTTTTAGGGCATTAAGTTGTCATTTCCAGTGGCATTGCCCTACCAAAACTTGATTGTGTAGCATAAGGAATCATAAGCTCTTGCAATGGCTGCCTCTTCTCCTGCTCAATGCCGGGCAAGTTACTCATAAATTTATTCGTTAATGTAATCTTTTTCACTTCCGCTTTTGCTGCAGAGGAAAGATACTGTTCCCATAATCATGCCCAAATTCTTCCCGCTGCAAATGTAAACATAGTACACACCACGCAGTCTTTCAGGACTTAGTGTTATGTTCAGCCGTTAATCGATGAATCCTATCTGAGCATACACCTTGGCACCACATAGCACCACATAGCACCACATAGCACCACCAGCGTTTACTTGATCTACTGTACTATTTGTCTACTGTTAATGAGGAGAGTGGCCTACTGCTTAGTTAGAGTGTCCCTACTTAATATATAGCCTGTCTGATAATAGCTGTGTTTGCACAGTGATGCATGGCTGATTGTCAGAGCTGCAATCCCAGCTTTGTGGGCCAAGACAGGACCTTGAATGAAGCTGGAGGGACACTTATGTGCAGATATAAATAAACAACACTTGATAGCGTCAACAAGTGGTCAGGCTCGTTTAAATGTCAAACAAGATCAAGAGGGTTAGTGTCGAGACAATCCTGTATCAAGTCTCGCTGTATTCAGTCTGACAACATGTTTACTTGTCTACTTTGGAATGTTTTTTTGAGAAAATGGGATGACAGAAATGTTCTGTTGAAAATTTGTGAATGTAGCTTGTTTATAAGTGTGTGATGTGGCGGCATTTTATTATCAGTTTCTTTTAAATCAAAGCAGAAAGCATGCAAAGTATGATCTTATTATATTATACATTACTGTGTTCACAGATTTTGGTAAATTTGTCAACAATGATGTTGACGACACTTATTATGACACCGACACTGGTGACACATACAGCAACATCGACAGTGATGTCATGCTGTTGACGTTGAGAAACACTTGCATTTTACAGTTGCTAGCAACGGACCAAACTCACAGAACCCTGTATTAACCAACCCCGTGCCTGACCTGATCAGTCGCCAGGTGGCGCCACCGTGCGCACCACCAATGACACACCTCGATGCAGGGCAGTACTCGAGTGTCGGTTTGGACGACACTTTCCCTCCCCCTCCTTCCCCCCTTGTAGTGAGGAAGGAGTGTTCCGGCAGGGGTGAGTCTAATGGTGGTGGTGGTGGTCACAATGGTATTTATGCAGTTTGTTTATCTGTGCTTTTTGTAACAACATTTTTGAAGTGCACTTAATATACTACATAATATGATAATAATAATTATTATATATTATGTAACAACTGGTATATATTATATAATAATTATTACTATTACATACTAAACGATTATTATATACTATATAATCATTGACACTTCCATTAACAAAGACCATAAGCATAAGGGACTGTCACTGACCTAGTGCTACATACATTACACATACATTACACATACATTACACATACATTCTGTCAGTCATTCATCCTGTATGCCTCTGGTTGTGGTAAGTTGTAGCTTAGCCCTCTAATGGGGCACTTCAATTAATTAGCCAGATATATTGGATGATTAAATGTCTGTTCTGCCTAATGCCTCCTTACAATGATTGACAACACGTGAAGATGGCCACAGCTGGTGGGAACTTGGTGTAGGCTGTATACTGTAGCCGTGAACTGACACATTACATATAGGGTTCATATATGTCTGGTTTATCCAAATAGTAATACACGCATGCACACACCCACACACGTGTAGGCACGCACCCACACACGTGTAGACACGCACCCACACACGTGTAGGCACGCACCCACACACGTGTAGGCACGCACACACACACGTGTAGGCACGCACACACACAAGCAAGCACACACATACACATGCAGGCACCCACACACATGCAGGCACACATACACATGCAGGAACCCAAACACATGCAGGCACACATACACATGCAGGCACCCACACACATGCAGGCACCCAAACACATGCAGGCACCCACACACATGCACCCACACACACATGCACGCACATACACGCACCCACACACACACTCACACACACACACATGCATGCACCCACACACATGCGCACACACACACGCAGGCACACACACGCAGGCACACTGACATTATAGCTGTTGTGGTGATTCCACTGCATCTGTAGCAAGACCTGATATATCATAGCCCAAGGACCTAATGATACGGGGATCTGTAGATATAGTATGTGCATGATTAGTAGACATAGTTCTTGTGTTCCTGCACCATTCACTGCTTGCTTCCTTGCCTGTCTTGCATCTGTAACTACTGTTGTGGTTGAAGTCTCATAATTGATCTGACATGATCCGTGTGCCAGCTGAATGTTTAGAGCAGCAGGCCCTCATAGTTATTGATGCAGCTCCCTGGGGACACCGTCCTATTGTCAACTCTTATAAAGCACTTCCAGGTAGTCTTTAATTAATGATGTGTGAACGCCAGACAGAATTTAATTCAGCAGAAATAAATTGCCTTCTGCAGCTATAAAAGCTTGTTGCTCGTTTCTTCCGGCATATGGTAAATGTGTCGTAGTTGTCTTTGGAAAATATGTTCACAGGCAAGAACCAGTGTATCTTTTATTATTGGATTTATTTACTACGTTAATGATTTGGACGGTTTGAAGGTTTCTGCTGGCTCGACCTGGTACATGTGTTATGAGTGTTAAATGCTACATGATTATGATGATAATTATGTTGTTGTGGTTTCAGACTCGGACCGTGACAGTGGAATCTCACCACAGCAGAGTTACTCCAACCAAGTTATTCCTGGAACACAGGTAAGACACAGGATGTTTATGCCCTTGGTCACCAGGTGGTGTAGTACCTCTATCAATCACCAGGTGGTGTAGTACCTCTCTCATTCACCAGGTGGTGTTGTACCTATCAATCACCAGGTGTTGTACCTCTCTCAATCACCAGGTGGTGTGGGATCATGCCTCAGTTAGACTTCCGGGTGTGTTATACACGAATGTAGGGCACAGTAATTTTCAAAAAATCTGCAGTTGAACCAAGCACATTGGCAAGTTTACTGGTACAACATGTTGGCAGTGTAACTGGATTTTTAGATGATTTCAATAGGCGGAAGGATTTTTGGCAATTTTTTCGCCACAAGGCGTGTGTGTGTACTAATATATGCAAAAATTGCTAAACATTGATGGGTATGGCACGTTCAGGCATTTTAAATGAGTTAGAAATATGTTATTTTTACTAAAACCAGAATGTCAATGAGATGATGACAATGGCAGGTAAGAAGTTTCAGAATTTTCTATGGTCTTGTTTTCTTATAATCGTGCAAAACTTTAACATGGTCACCAATGCGAATCGTAACAGTAGGCTGAACCCTTGTACCTCTCTCATTCACCAGGCGGTGTGTCTATCATGAGATTGAAGACTACTAAACCAGAGTAAAATAACTGAAGACAAAAGTAAATGTTTTCCTTTATAGGTCATAAGTAGGATTATTGATAATGTTGTTTGCAAACCCCATTTTGCTCATGCTGCCCTGCAAAGGTAATATCTACAAAAAAAGTCAAATTGCTTTTAAAGTTTTTGTTCTGCCAGCATGTTGCCGTTATTTCATATTTCAAACTCTTAACTCGGAAATGTGATGCATTAGAACCACCAAACTTTGATAAAGAATGTAGCAGATATGGCACAAGTCGATGTAAATCCAATTTGCAGTGTTGTGCATAAATTGTGTAGTTACTGCATTTTGCCTTTGTACGGCAGCACGGAGCAACATATCTGGTGGTACAGTACCTGCTCCATGGAGTCCATTCACCAGGTGGCATGGTACCTCTTTCATTCGTTAGATGGAGCCACATATTGGTAGAGTAGTGCTTCACTCACATACTGATTGTATTAGAATATAATGCTCCAGAGGTCTTCAGTCGCAGTAGGTATGTAGGACATATACTCATACACAGAATAGTTGCACAGTTTATGCCTGTCATTCATCAACGCTGGTTAGTTTGTACTGTGTTATGTATTTCAGAGCAATTCTCAGACGGCCTAATTGCAAACTGCAGTATTCTGAAGAAATGTTAGCACCAGGGAGTTGTCTGTTTACAGTAGATATGATGTTGCTGCTGAAGATAAGGTGTCTACTTCTGGGCTGTTTATAGCAAATGTGTATTTGGCCTTCAATTTGTGCCGTGAAGAGTTACAGATGGATCATACTGTTGTGTTATACATCCTTGTTAGAATAGTTTGCAGTGGATCATACAATGAACTAAGCACTCCATGGTATTTGCTTGCATGTTTATGCATGCATCCATGCGTTCCTGTGTATAAAATTGAATCAGTTTAATTTATTCCCAAGTGTTTCTCAGCTTTTGGTTTAAATGTAGCTTTACTTTCATAACTTGACAATTTCCACATTTTTCTTGTCAGTTTTTTAACCATCACGGTAGTCATTTAAAAAACACTGTTGTTCACTACAGCAAGTGTTACAAGAGCAGTCAAAATTATTTACAGAATTTCTACGGTCCAAATATTGTGTTTACTTTTAAAATTAAAATATCTCATGAGGGTAGTTAAAAGGGGCATTTAATATTTTTATTCTAAAAATGACGGCCAACAGAAGATGACACCTCACTCAGTTAATCAAATGTGTTGTATAACATTGGCGTCTGAATCATTTGGCAAATATTGATCATGAGTGCATACATGTCTATGAGTGATTGGGAGAGATACGGGGGTAATACTAGCAATCTACAGCAGTAATACTAGCAGTCTACAGCAGTAATACTAGCAGTCTACAGCAGTAATACTAGCAGTCTACATCAGTAATACTAGCAGTCTACATCAGTAATAATAGCAGTCTACATCAGTAATACTAGCAGTCTACGGCAGTAATACTAGCAGTCTACGGCAGTAATACTAGCAGTCTACATCAGTAATACTAGCAGTCTACATAAGTAATACTATCAATCTACATCAGTAATACTAGCAGTCTACGGCAGTAATACTAGCAGTCTACATCAGTAATACTAGCAGTCTACGGCAGTAATACTAGCAGTCTACGGCAGTAATACTAGCAGTCTACATCAGTAATACTAGCAGTCTACATAAGTAATACTATCAATCTACATCAATAATAATAGCAATCTATATCAGTAATACTAGCAGTCTACAGCAGTAATACTAGCAATCTATAGCAGTAATACTAGCAGTCTACAGCAGTAATACTAGCAGTAATACTAGCAGTCTACAGCAGTAATACTAGCAGTGTATATCAGTAATAATAGCAATCTACATCAGTAATACTAGCAGTGTACATAAGTAATACTAGCAATCTACATAAGTAATACTAGCAATCTACATCAGTAATAATAGCAATCTACATCAGTAATACTAGCAATCTACAGCAATAATACTAGCAGTCTAAACAGTAATACTAGCAGTAATACTAGCAGTCTACAGCAGTAATACTAGCAGTCTACATCAGTTATACTAGCAGTCTACATCAGTTATACTAGCAGTCTACAGCAGTAATACTAGCAGTGTACATAAGTAATACTAGCAATCTACATCAGTAATACTAGCAGTCTACAGCAGTAATACTAGCAGTCTACATCAGTAATACTAGCAGTCAACATCAGTAATACTAGCAGTCTACATCAGTAATACTAGCCGTTTACATCAGTAATGCTAGCAATCTACGGCAGTAATACCAGCAGTCTACATCAGTAATACTAGCAATCTACAGCAGTAATACTAGCAGTCTACATCAGTAATACTAGCAGTCTACAGCAAAAATACTAGCAATCTACAGCAAAAATACTAGCAGTCTACAGCAGAAATACTAGCAGTCTACAACAGAAATACTAACAGTCTACAGCAGAAATACTAGCAGTCTACAGCAGTAATACTAGCAGTCTACAGCAGTAATACTAGCAGTCTACATCAGTAATACTAGCAGTCTACATCAGGAATACTAGCAGTCTACATAAGTAATACTAGCCGTTTACATCAGTAATGCTAGCAATCTACAGCAGTAATACCAGCAGTCTACATCAGTTATACTAGCAATCTACAGCAGTAATACTAGCAGTCTACATCAGTAATACTAGCAGTCTACAGCAAAAATACTAGCAGTCTACAGAAAAAATACTAGCAGTCTACAGCAGAAATACTAGCAGTCTACAGCAAAAATACTAGCAGTCTACAGCAGAAATACTAGCAGTCTACAGCAGTAATACTAGCTGTCTATAGCAGTAATACTAGCTGTCTACATCAGTAATATTCTCTTGGCTTGTTATTCAACCTCCAAGTGCCATTTAATCAACTTATAACTATAACCTACTTGTTACATTTGTAGGGGACAACACCAATGTCTTCCTCAACTGTTCTTCGGACTTATGTTATAGCAACTAAATACTAATATGCTGTAGAAAAAACATTTAGTTATCTTATGAGTAATATGAGTAGGTTACTCAAGGTTAGCCAGCCCCTTCTGTTATAACCATCAACTGTGATGTCTCCTGTCTGGCCTTTCTGTCATGACCATCAACTGAAATACCTCCTGTGCAGTCTTTCTGTCACGACCATCAACTGAAATATCTCCTGTCTAGTCTTTCTGTCACAATAATCAACTGTGATATTTCCTGTCTGGCCTTTCTGTCATGACCATCAATTGAAATTTCTTGTGTCTAGTCTTTCTGTCACGACCTTCAACTGAAATATCTCTTGTCTGGTCTTTCTGATATGTTCATCAACTGTTATGTCTCCTGGCTAGTCTTTCTGACATGATCATCAACTGTGATGTCTCGTGTCTAGTCTTTCTGACATGACCATCAACTGTTGTCTTCTGTCTAGTCTTTTTGTCACGACCATCAAATGAAATATCTCCTGTCTAGTCAGTCTCACGTTATAAAACTGCTGAGAAAAAATGACTAGCTGTAAAAACTTGAGGAATTGAAGTTACATGATATACCCGTCTGCATTATGTCAATTTAATTACAGCTGCAGCAGGTAGATTACGTGCTGCTGTCCACTCGACGTGCCACATGGCTGGGATTATTTCAATTCACAGCTATTTGCCATTGAAGAAGCAGGAAAATCCATGCTTTGGTTAATTTCATTGTGCAGCAGAAATGAGCAGAAATACCATAATAGATTCGATTGCATGCCTGCATGGTTCATTAGTCGACCACGGGCCATCGTGGTATTGATGTTTTCGTGTTTCTACTAGGAAAATCAACCATACAGTCGTGATTGTGCTTTTTTCGGATTTTACAGGAATTGTCCCAGTGTGTTCGAATTGACTGATTGCAGTCAAATGTGCAGTCAATATGCACATAGTTATTTGGTGTTTGTTGTATGTCAGCAAGTGTCAAGGTTTTAAGTACCCACGCAAATTTATATTTTACACAGTTGCCTCAACATAACAGCCCTGCTGTGTTGTGCTGGATTCTGTCACTCGTGTTTATTATGAAGTACATATTTTAATCCTGATTAAATCAGCAGTACTGCCCTCTGGTGAGAATTTTTTTATGAATTTAAAATATATAATCTGTGTATAAGCCTGTACCATCATAAGTGTTCAGTACTTGTGTGTGTTGGAAATGTACAAACTTCATTGTTATCTCAGGAGAGCATATTAAAAATAGATGCATAACTTCCATGGTTAAACCAATATTTTATAGTTTTAATGTATTTATATTTTAACTAACTTAACTTTAACTTTATATTTTAATGCAAATTTGTATGTATGTGGGTTTTTACCAGAAATAAAAGTATTTGTAATATCATTGGTAAAACAGAGTTACGATTCCAACCAAAAAAGGAGCCAGGAAGTTGGGTGGGAGAATCCACATTTCCTTGGTTTATTGGAGGAAGTCTCTGTAGGAAGTGCTTGTCACTTAATTCTGACTTAACTTATGACAAACAGCCTAATATGTGGGTGGGTGATTTTTAGAGTTTTCCTTCTGTATAGTTAGTCGGTCCACAACATGTTTTTTTCTTGCTTGTTATGTAATAATAAATACAAACAAATTATTAATTTATTTAATAAATACAGTAGTGTATTATTGTAACCACTAAGTACCACTACATACCAGTCCCACTACATGAACATATCTGTAGAGTCATACACTGAGTCACACAGTTCCAGGCCTACAGAGTTGGTGGAAATGGGAGGGAGGAATTGACAATTGACAGTTTCCTGGGAACCATGGCAGGGAATGAAAGGCTAATCCTTCAGCACTTTTTCAAAGAGCTGGTTGTGAAAGTGAATTCACAGGTCAGACAATCATTTCATAATCTGCTGAGTTTACTGCTCACTACAGAGCACTTTTTCCAATGACATGTTGTGAACTTTTGAAATTGAATCTAACAAAAATAATTAGTCAAAGAATTACGCATGTGTTTGATTGTGCATTTGACAAATCAAATGTTTGTGAGTCGCATTCAAATGCAAATGTTTAAGGTACACATTCAAATGCATTAAAAAATGTATGAAGGCATTTCAATGTGCATTCAAATGCTCAACATTCAAATGCGAATTGAAATGCATTTGCATTTGTTAACAAACCTGATGGACACCAGATAGAAGGACCAACGGCTTTTAATGTCTCTTCCAAAAGACACAGGCAAAGTGGGGTGAACGAAATTGGCCAAGTTTTGAAATGGTGGCAGTTGGAATCGAACCACCATACTCTCGCTCGACAGTCCTGTGCTTTAACCACTCAACCACTGCTCCTACAGTTTTCATCTGAACAGTCATACGTTGCGTAAGGCAGTTAGCGTAAAACACATGGGCCCAGATTCTCTGTGTGTCAAACTGGTGAGCTCAGTGCTGTAGATGTGAATGACATCCGTTTGTTTCACCGTTGACATTGCCTTCATGCAGGTTAATGGAAAACATGTTGTTTTATGGATTTTAACCAGTCCTGTATTGGGTATTATATAATTAAAAAAATTTATTTTGTGTAGGTGTTTAACATTAGAAATTGACCGAGACAATAGCTGTTGTCTACGCGATAGAACTGAAGGTAACAAAGGTTATAGATGATGACTTGACTGGTTGTTTATCTCACAACTCTACTGTGATACATGTGAAATGATATCAGTCACCATATCTAGACTCGATCTGACACTCGTAGTACACTATATCATGTACTCCATCTTGACAGGGACCAATGTGACTCATTGTGCACCATATCAGCTGCTTTCTTTATAGATGTTCTCCATTACTACACAGCCTGCATAGAAATTTAAATATGTCTGTTGCTTTTCGATATAATAGATAGCTGGGTAAATTGATATCACTTATCATTAGTGAATCGCGTGATTGCAGTTGTGGAATGAGCGCGTCATCTACAGCTTCATCGAGAATAATGAATTCAACATTTTATTAAATAACATAACACTATATTGTAGTGTGATAGGCATGAGTACTTTAAACATCATACATAACACTATATTGTAATGTGATAGGCATGAGTACTTTAAACATCATACATAACACTATATTGTAGTGTGATAGGCATGAGTACTTTAAACATCATACATAACACTATATTGTAGTGTGATAGGCATGAGTACTTTAAACATCATGCAAGTTATACAATCTATTTCATGAGTTAACAGTCGGTTATAGATATTTCATGAGTTAACAGTCAGTTATAGATATTTCATGAGTTAACAGTCAGTTATAGATATTTCATGAGTTAACAGTCAGTTATAGATATTTCATGAGTTAACAGTCAGTTATAGATATTTCATGAGTTAACAGTCAATTATAGATATTTCAGTAGCTGTATTGTTTACATGGTGTTTGATATTGCTCACTGTGACAACACGTTTTCCCAAGAGATGATGTGCTATAACATCTGGGGCGTTCTTATAATATGACAAGTTGCATAAATAGATGGGAGACAGATGGGTGATTGATGGAATGGGTGGATGGAGGGCAGGTTTCTCCCTCCCCAGACTTTGTCTTATGTCCAGTCTTCACATACAGCTGTGTCTACAAGGTCCTGGGTCAGTGGTGTCCCCTGAGTCCAGACAGGTAAGTGGTGAGTCTGGTGGACACCTTGTACTGTTGACATGAAGGTATACCAACACAAGACTGCTAGCAATATGCAATGCCAGTATAATGCTATGCCAAGACAAGGCCATGCCAAGACTGTTAACATGCTGATATGCCATGATAAGACTACTAGCAAGATGCTATGCGAAGACAAGACAGTTGGCATAAGGCATGAGCGAGTAGTTGACTGTTGTTTTGCACTGGTCACCTCCAGTTGAGCTTTATGATATAGCCGGAGAATGCGCCATTGCACATCTGATACGCCATCTGCCATTTAACTGCATTATTTGGGTGAATGCGACTAGCAATAATCACGTTATTTGACAAGAAACTAATTTGCATCGGCGCCTTCTCCTAATTCGTCATCAGATCCCCCAGTGCAAGGCTCTCTCTGGATATTGCTGATTGCCGGAGAGTTGAGGGCTAATACCATCAGGATGAGCCTCTGTTGTGACAGTTTTGTGGATGGTCGCGATGACAGTCGCAGTCAAGGTGGCCTAGTTCCAGCCAAGCAACACTTCTTGAGCTTTATCGTTTGTTCGTTTGACAGGACAATTGATTTTCTCTACGTCAGCTTGGTTTTATGACAACAGAGCTGTCAAGGCATGTAGCACAATAACATCTTGAGTGGGCATCACTAGGCCAAACATCACCTAATCGTGTCACTGGTAGCTGACTTCAGCGACACACAGTGTCATTACTGTCAGCAACACAAGCCGGTAGGTAGCAGGATGTCTTGGTTCATTCGTATTTACAAAGTCTTCATAAACTTGTCCACTGGCAAGGAACATGAAGTGGCTGGTCAGTCATGACTAAGATTGGTGGAGCTTCAGACAATCAGTCCTGCACATGTGCTAGAAGTATATGATTGATAAGAATACTGCGGGAAACCAGGAAGAATGTCGTGGATAGTAACTGGAGGAAGCCTACAACTTACAACTGCAGTAGTGTAGTAGCTGTCATATTGGAGTGAGAGCTTCGTAGCTAACCTGTGTAGCCTAGTAGTTTGTGTCTAGTTCAGCAGGTAGTAAGTAGTCTATTGGCCATCATGCTGGAGATAGCTTAGCAGCTATGGTACTGGAAGTAGCTAAGTAGTAGCTTTGATACAGCAGACAGCCTTGTAGCTTTGATACTGGAAGTAACGTAGTAGCTATGATACTGGAGGAAACCTAGTAGCTGCGATACTGGAGATAACCTAGTAGACATCATGTTGTAAGCTACCTAGAAGTATCCCTTGGCTAAATGAGTTGCAAGTATCTGGCAGGTATCCTATTAGTGAGTGTATTGAAGGCAGTGTGTGTGTCTCTACCAGACATCCTAGCAGGGCTCCTTGTTGGAGTCTCCACGTTGTCTGTCTGTGGCGGCTGTTACAACACATGGAGGGAACTGGAGATACTTGAGATACTTGAAGACTGCCACTCCTGATAGCATCAAAGACTTCCAAGCTAAACAACTGCACCAGTGACATTGTAAGACCAGACAGCTCTGGTCCAGCACAGCTTCCTTACTGCTTCCTTACTGTTTCCTTACTGCTTCCTTACTGCCTGTTGAGGGAGAATCCCTGTCTCCTCAATTCATTCAGCCTGTCATGAACCAGGTTCATTGATTTTCAAATATGTAGTATGTCAATATTCTAAGGAATTAGCACAGTCAGTTTAATAAAAGATTGCATACTTGCTAAAATCATTGAAAGGATTCACTTTGATTGTTAGACCAGGTAACTTGTCAATGTGTGAACAGTTTTATGTCATAGTATACAGCCGAACCACGTGTTCCTTCTTTTGTCAAATTTTTTTACCAGATGCAGCAACAAATAATTTTTTAGTTTGTCCAATGATTTCAACAAAACTAAACAACAAATTTGCATAAACGAGCTAACACGTTGTAGTGGATACTAGAGCTAACACGTTGTAGTGGATACTAGAGCTGACACATTGTAGTAGATACTAGAGCTGACACGTAGTGGATACTAGAGCTAACACGTAGTGGATACTAGAGCTAACACGTTGTAGTGGATACTACAGCTAACACGTTGTAGTGGATACTAGAGCTGACACATTGTAGTAGATACTAGAGCTGACACGTAGTGGATACTAGAGCTAACACGTTGTAGTGGATACTAGAGCTGACACGTCATAGTGGATACTTGAGCTGACACGTCGTAGTGGATACTAGAGCTGACATGTCGTAGTGGGTACTAGAGCTGACACATCGTGGATACAAGAGCTGACACGTCGTAGTAGATGCTAGAACTAGCATGTCATAGTGGATACTAGAGTTAGTATGTCGTGGTTGATACTAGAGCTAGCACGTCATAGTGGATACTAGAGCTAGCATGTCGTAGTGGATACTAGAGCTAGATATATGGATACTAGGTAGTTTTACTTTGTTAATTGGCTACATTAATATTATATGGTCATGAAATGATGCAGTAGCTAGTGTGAAGATGATGAGAGGGTGCCAGTAGTCTTGTTACTGACATCAATAAAGGAAGATAAACCATTGCGATCCTGGAAGGACTTTACTGCCTGCTGTGGCTGCAATTAAGGTCTTCATGTTGGTCAAGCTTAACGAGCTCTAGTTGCTTGGGAGGTCATCAGGGGGCACCACTGGTCAGACAGGACCCATGCCCTCAGGAAGTGGGGATGGAATGTAGACCACAGGTGTGTGGGAAACAAAGGCTTAGGGAATAAGTTTAGGGTCAACTGGATACTTGTGGGAAGAAAGTGTTGGGAGGTATTTCAACCAGGGTGGCTTATTAGGACTGGTCGGACATATCCGGGAATGTGTGGGTTACTACATACAGCACTTGTTGACCCCGGGGTGTGGGAATGTCTGGGGAACCACTGGGGTTAATACTGGGTAGATTCCTCCTGATGTACTCTGGCCCATACACATGTGGATTCAGTAGAGCAAGTGGTGATCCGGGCTGACAAACGGGAAGATGAAGGGTTGGCACCGCTGGTATTACTAGTGCCAGGCAGTGCCACAGTGGTGGATGGTGTCGGTGGTGTCCTGTGGTGCTCTGATGCACCGCTGACATTGATTGACACCACACCGTGACTCCAGCGGTTACTCAATATTTCATGTCAGTCTGTATTTGCCAGTAAAAGCCAGTGCTCCAAATAAACTAATAAATAAAAAAAATTATCTGAGTGAAATAATTGTGCTATATAAACTATTAACATGCGCATACACACCACAAAGTGTATGTTTTATCATCTGTGCACATGTGTGGTGTGTGTATGCGCATGTGTGGTGTGTGTATGTGTGGTGCTTGCGCATGTGTGGTGCATTCATGCGCATGTGTGGTGCATGCATGTGTGGTATGTGCATTTGTGGTGTGTGCGTGTGCATGTGTGGTGTGTCAATTTTTGACAACAGTAACCCGCATGGCTACTCGAAATATTTACGAAGCTGCATTATTTTAGACCCAGCAAAAACTATATCGTATTTATGTTAACCATAAATAGTGTTTTTGTGACACGTTTGACATTGCAAGAAATGTTGCGGTTTGTAGCCGAAGCGATATCAATAGGGAGCATTCCTTGTATTTTTAATCAACCACATCGACGCTCAACTTGTAACTGAACAGTCATTCTATACTGAAATAATAACTGGTTATGGTCGTGGTGCCGCGTGGCGCCACTTTTATATATAGCAAAAATGCCTGTCCTCAGGAGGGATAACTTGGTAGTTCATACGTGACAGTCATGATAGCAATGTTTACCAAATGCCTGAGGCCAATATGCTATAAATACGCTCGAACGTATTACCAGAAACAACTGCGTCACGCACGTGATGCAATACTCGGTGCATGTTCAAAATGTTGGGTCTAAATGCCTGCATTTAGACCCATGGATACTTGTGTCGGTTGTAGAATAGTAGAATATTTGCTTTCTACTGTCTTTTTATTGTATATTGGGTGGGTGCGTGATTTCTACTATAATTAATATAAACCGCCAATATGGCGCTACGTACTCTCAAACGGTTTACATACCGAAGTATTCGCCGCAGCGCGCGTGGTTTCTGCTATTGTTGGAAGTTAACATTTTATGCAGCGAACATTTGATTTACCATAAAAACCACCAAGAGCCCTTGATATGGGGTATTTCGAAAAAATAAAGGCGTTACGTTTCATTCGTGGAGTCGTAGATTAATCCCTGAAAGTTCGGCGTCCGAGGTGCAAGCCGTCTAGGAGGAAAACGTGAACATAACTGCATACAAACATACATACACGAAAACATACGCTATCTCGATCATAGTTAGTTATAATTATCTCCGTGGTGCGCAGAGTGCTTCTGGTGAATTAATCGGGAACCTACTTAAAGTTTCTCTATGCTAGGATAAAATCACATCCTGTAAAAAATCAGCAAAACTGTTCAGTTCACAGGATCCGATGTCCTGTGACACTTGGAGAGTTTTCGTGTAGACTGTTGGTGTACCATGTTATGAAAAAAACAACCTGTGTATATCATTCTATTGATCCTGCCTTTAAAATATATGTTTCAAAACTGTTTGTTTTTGAGGTTTTTTTATTTGTCGTTGATGTCTTTCATACATTCTATCTTCAAAATATTTACTTTCTATCATCAAAGTATTCTTTAGCAAGTGGGCTACCTAGGAGGCTGTCGGGCTACTTCACTTTGCAAGATTGGTAGCCCGACTGGCTACCTTCCCTGCCTTTGTTAAAACTCACCCCTCCATTTGTTTGTTTGTAAAAATATATACCACAATGAGGTTTGGGCCCAGGAGACAGCTGTTTCTGTGCACAAAACATGTCATTTGGAACTAATAATTTGAAATGTCTGATAGGGAATGTAATTTATTGTAACTGATATATCAGCCACAGCCACATCGATCATTCTGGCTCACAAACAGCCGTATGCATGGATAATATTTGACTTTCCTAAAGAAGCATATCATTTCAACACAAATACCCGGGTGTGGAATTAAACGTGGGTAATATTTGACTTTCCTAAAGAAGCAGATCATTTCAACACAAATACCCGGGTGTGGAATTAAACATGGGTAATATTTGACTTTCCTAAAGAAGCAGATCATTTCAACACAAATACCCGGGTGTGGAATTAAACGTGGGTAATATTTGACTTTCCTAAAGAAGCAGATCATTTCAACACAAATACCCGGGTGTGGAATTAAACGTGGGTAATATTTGACTTTCCTAAAGAAGCAGATCATTTCAACACAAATACCCGGGTGTGGAATTAAACGTGGGTAATATTTGACTTTCCTAAAGAAGCAGATCATTTCAACACAAATACCCGGGTGTGGAATTAAACGTGGGTAATATTTGAATTTCCTAAAGAAGCAGATCATTTCAACACAACTACCTGGGTGTGGAATTAAACAAGATCTTATCTGCGTGGCAGAGATTTACTGTAAGCAGCCAATCTGTAAACTCCAAGTAGCAAGTTATCTGACAGGCAATAATTAGATGGTTCTGCAGAGAGATTGTTGTCCAACTGAAGATGAGATGATGACGTGTGAACCCATGAAGGCGAGTCGTGTGCAGTGATGTCTACAATGTGTGGACGTGTTCCTAATACTAAGATGTTGCTGCTGGCTGTGTAATTTCTTGCATCATACAACCTGATTTTGTCCTGTTTCAAAACGTTTAATGCAAAACAAACGCGTGGTTGACCAAATATTATTTTACCAAATTTATATCTCGCCTTAGAAACATGTATTTATCTACTATGCCCAATCTTACAGTGCTGGTTGTCAGTATTTTCAGTGTAAAAAAAACACTCATATTGGATGTAAGGCCAAAATTGTTCACCATTAATACTATTTCAGATTATTAAATATTATACTTGTGGCAACAGTTGCAAGAAATGTGACATTTAAGTATTATTTATTATTTATATGTCAAACGTCTGCTAAGCAAGGGATCATGCTAGGGCAGGTTTGAACGTCAAATATGAACTGACACACAGTGACGTATTTGGAGGGGAGGTCATTGTCAGTAATAGCTTGATATATTTATATTTATTTAGTGTTATGCAATAAAAATGTATACAAAGTTTATAAAATTAATTATTGCAATATTTTGAATGATCGATGTGGACAACAGTATTTATATGGCGTTTAGTATAAAAAACATGTTTTAGGGTCTTTTCTGACAGAGTAGTCTTAACTTCACCTTTCAGCCAGTTTGACAGTTGTATCATATTACGTACGACTTCAGCTATTATCCTACAGTAGTTAAGACATTGAGAGTTTCTGAGTGAAGCCGGGGCTATGGGAGAAAGTGTTTGAGAGATGGAAGGAACTGTCAGGTGAGAACAATAGTGATTGAGGTGTGCTGGCAGTGTGCTGGCTGTGTGCTGGCAGTGTGCTGGCTGTGTACTGGCAGTGTGCTGGCTGTGTGCTGGCAGTGTGCTGGCTGTGTGCTGGCAGTGTGCTGGCAGTGTGCTGGCTGTGTGCTGGCAGTGTGCTTGCTGTGTGCTGGAAGTGTACTGTGAGTGTGCTGACAGTGTGCTGGCTGTGTGCTGGCAGTGTGCTGGCTGTGTGCTGGCAGTGTGCTGGCTGTGTGCTGGCAGTGTGCTGGCTGTGTGCTGGCAGTGTGCTGGCTGTGTGCTGGCTGTGTGCTGGCTGTGTGCTGGCAGTGTGCTGGCTGTGTGCTGGCAGTGTGCTGGCAGTGTGCTGGCTGTGTGCTGGCAGCAACAGCAGTCACAGTCCGTAAACTTACACAGAACACACAGAATGTTACGTAGAAGCCTTGTACCTGGACGACAGTTTTACACTGTTATGAGGGTTGGGCCATTGGGGATAGATCAATGTTTTATTTCCAGGTCATGTCATACAAATAAAGTGCCAGTAATTTTAAGACTGTTCCCCTTTGAGGCTGCCCCCCCTTTGAGACTGTCCCCCCCTTTTGAGGATTTTGTGCAACTTGAGCAAGTAGTTTATGAACAGGGAAAAGGGCAGACTTGCAGACTGTGATACTTCTGTTGTGCACAGGATTACATTTCTAGTTGCTGGTTAGCAGAATATGCACGTGTCAGTCATGGAAGGATCCCTGGTGTCAGTCATAGAAGGATCCCCAGTGTACAAAGACAGAATTTGGTTAGTTTGGGCGATAGATGTTCTATGATGATTTTCTAATTAGAATTAGATTAGAATTAAATTTAAATTAGAATTTGATGAAAACACTACTCCTGGTGGGTGACTGGTTTCAGTGGGAGAGTACAATACTGTACTGTCCCATTGAAGAACTGTAGATGGTGATGTCTGACACATGTTACACCAGATCCAGAGACATGGATCAGCTGTGTGGATGTCTCCCCTCACCAGCTCCTCCCTTCCCCAGAACCTTATCTCTTCCAGAACCTTATCTCCCCAGCCTCTCCTTGGAAGCATGGAGCTACACTCCTTTCTCGATAATGATTACTGCATAAGTTCAAACTCCTTCCTTAATTGATTTAGCTCATTCTGAATCAGGTTCATTAATGTTTGTATCTACAGTGTGAATATAGTGTGTGAATATAGAGTGAATGGTCTAAGTAATATGTGAAGTCAGTTTAATAAAAGTGTACTTTTGCTAAAATCATCAAAGCAATTGACTTTAATCGTTAGATGAGATAACTTGCGTGTATGACTACCTTTATGTCATTGTGTGACTACCTTTATGTCATTGTATGACTACCTTTATGTCATTGTATGACCACCCTTATGTCATTGTATGACTACCTTTATGTCATTGTATGACTACCTTTATGTCATTGTATGACCACCCTTATGTCATTGTATATAATACAGTTGGACCACTTTTGCCCTTTTGCAAATTATGGACAGGATCCGGTAGAAAATAATTTAAAGGTCCCTCCTCAATTTAAATAATTTAAAGGTCCCTCCTCAATTCGATTTTTCGTCTGTCTCATTTAAAATCCATTTTGTGAAAAATCAAT
Organism: Lamellibrachia satsuma; assembly: GCA_033239005.1. Classification (NCBI taxonomy): domain Eukaryota; kingdom Metazoa; phylum Annelida; class Polychaeta; order Sabellida; family Siboglinidae; genus Lamellibrachia; species Lamellibrachia satsuma. The sequence goes on from BSQZ01000033.1 coordinate 3,409,809, forward strand.
CGATCATTTGAACAAAAATATGCGTTTTATATTTATTCAACTGTGGATGTTGCACAAACTATTCATTCACTACATATTTGACATCAACAAACCAGATTTGCAATAGACTAAATCCATTGTGGATGGATTTTAATATAATATAATTTCTGGTTATTTCATCATAACTAAATAATACATTTGCACAAATGAGCTAACATGTCGTAGTGATAGTAGATAGGGTACATTTGTTGGGAAATAGTTCTAAAACAAGATAGGATAAACAGGAAAAAATTAATTGAGGAAGAACCTTTAAATAAATAGTAAGGTTTTAAGGGTTTCCAGCAAGAGATCAGAATGCATAGCAACCACTGAAGCAGAGCGTACAATGACATGCATCTTTTCCTGCATGTAACTTAAGAACACTGTAAAAACTACCTACATCTACACGATGTCTAGTAAGCCTTGTGTGGCCTGAGTTCATCCATTCTATACCCATGAAAGTTGTACACTTCTATATTGGCGTCAGTCCTGCATAACTTATAATTCAGACAGGTAGTTTTGGATAAGTTAGACTTTGATTTTCTCTGAATTCTGTAAGACCTAGTCTTCTTGCTTCATCCACCGGCCTCCTTGCTTCATCCACCAGCCTCCTTGCTTCATCCACCGGCCTCCTTGCTTCATCCACCAGCCTCCTTGCTTCATCCACCAGCCTCCTTGCTTCATCCACCAGCCTCCTTGCTTCATCCACCAGCCTCCTTGCTTCATCCACCGGCCTCCTTGCTTCATCCACCGGCCTCCTTGCTTCATCCACCGGCCTCCTATGACTACGGGCCGGGATGTTGATACAACAGAGGCGCCACCACATAGTGAACTAGGTTGTTGAAAAAAGTACGAACTCCCACATTTCTGCTGCATGACCAGGTGTATGCTCTGGCAGTTCTACCAATATTGAGTTCAGTGAAGCATAAAGTTCAACCACAGATGTGGAACAAGATGGATATGATGTGGGCAATGACCTTGTCATTTCAAATGTTATCTATGTGTGTAATGCTTGAGTATTTCTAGTCCTTTACTGCAGGTGGGGTGTGACCTTTGGTAGACCCCTGTGACCCCAGGTAACTCTCTATGCCACTTCCAGATTGCAGGGCCACACCTGAGGAACTGTAAGACACCTGCAGTGGCGTGCTACTCAGACACTGGCTCTCATTGAGACCACATCAGTGTTCTGTATTGAGACCCCCTCAGTGTTCTGTATTGAGACCCCCCTCAGTGTTCTGTATTGAGACCCCCTCAGTGTTTTGTATTGAGACCCCCTCAGTGTTTTGTATTGAGACCCCCTTCAGTGTTCTGTATTGAGACCCTCCTCAGTGTTCTGTATTGAGACCCCCCTCATTGTTTTGTATTGAGACCCCCTTCAGTGTTCTGTATTGAGACCCCCCTCAATGTTCAGAAGCTTGAGAAACAGTCAGGATCAAGCTTTAAAAAATTTGATAAAGCTAAATAATATCTATGAAATTTAATGTGTATATACTTAATTAAGATTAAATGTGATTAATTTTTAAATAATATTGAGTTTTTCGTCATAACTGTCCTGGCCGGTCAGTTACTACGGCCTTCAAGTCGCCAACTGTTGTGAAAACATAAATGCTGTAGTTATATAATATAATTGCAGTATATGATGCATAAAGTGACTCCTCCATAGATCACAAAGTCCTTCCAATTATGTGTGAGAATGAGAGCAGGAATATGGGGAAGATCCCATATATCTGAGGAACAGCGCTGATGACAGATAATTATGTTCCCCACATTAATCCAGTGAGGATATTGCACTGGGACAGGAGCTATGCCAGGGACTGTAGTTGCTATAAATAGATGGCCAGATGTTTTCTGGCAGGTACTCTAGCCTGTGGTGGTGATGGCTGTGGTAGAAGGGCACAGCTAATCCTTTTTCAGGATCAGTTTCATGGAATGTGGACACATCGAAACTGCTCCTTGCCCAGAGTGGTCACTTTTTCGGGTCCAGTAACCATATCCACTGACCACTCTGTTGGGCACCAGACCCCAGAGGACTTGACTGGCCACACCCCTCTGGTTACAGCAGTCAACAGACACCAGGCCTGGCAGATGGTGAAATTATAGATGGATTACCACAGATCATTGGTGCTGGGATAAGCTGTGTGATTAACCAGGAATAGTGGCCAGTTTACAATCTCCGCCCAGTGCTACCAACTTTTTCGATGTGGATTACGCTTCAGCTTTTGGATACTTTTCGACAGTTTGAAGGTGGCTCTGTGCTGAGACATTTGTGCAGATTAGGGCTGTGGAATTAACTCTGGATTAGGTGTGGATTAACCTTGGATTAGCATGCAGCATTTGCTGCACACGCTGCGTCGGATTGGCAGTCGGAACCAGCTTGACCGGCCGCAGTACTCACCATCTAGTGGTCAGAAGTCAAAGGATAGGCGGCGGTATTCGCTTGACCAATGGATACAAACACCAAGCGAGGTATGATAACCAGATAAACTTGTTCACTTCTTAAATCAGGTTATATTTACTTTTGTATTTTTCTAGAATTAAGATGCTATTAACTATTTCAATAGTGAGATCATCTTAATATTATGATGATTTGAAAATTCATATCCCCTTATTTGTTGAAACATCATAAATGTTGTTTATTTGCTATTAGAACTATTCCCGTTTTTATTTGCAATTAGAACTATTCCCCATTCTTGCAATTAGAACTATAGAATATAGATAATAACAGCCAGTTCTAAAGTTCTAAACTGTAGACATGTGGAATTCAAGAGTCATATTCAAAGTTGAGGAGATTAGCTGACACGTGTGTTCGACAGAGTCCTCAATACATAGGAGTCATAAGGCCCACTGGAGATACACACACATAGCCCATCCTACAGGGATGGTGTATCTCCTATATCCCATTTGGAGCAGGGGAGGGAGCCAGGTGAAACATGTCCAGGTGTGTGGGTCCAGATGCTGTGCTGCGGCAGCTGGCAGTGAACATTACCCCACAGTAACGCTCTTTTTACAGCTAAACGCCACACGGACAGAGCCTTGAAACAAATTGCTTTCAACCATAGATTGGGGCAGTAACTGCAGGGAAGAGTTTCCTGCAGTAAACAAACCATTCAGCAGCTATGCCATGTTATTGGTGCCATACTGTGATTGAATAACAACTAATGAACATTAATCAGAGCTTAGTTGTGGTAGAACATGCACTAAGAAGCATGATAGGCAGAGTATTTTTGTGGTAGAACATGCAGTAAGAAGCATGATAGGCAGAGTATTTTTGTGGTAGAACATGCAGTAAGAAGCATGATAGGCAGAGTATTGTTGTGGTTGAACATGCAGTAAGAAGCATGATAGGCAGAGTATCGTTGTGGTTGAACATGCAGTAAGAAGCATGATAAGCAGAGTATCGTTGTGGTTGAACATGCAGTAAGAAGCATGATAGGCAAAGTATTGTTCAGAGCAGAACTCCTCTTTCTATGTATCGATCGCTCGCTCTCGCTATCTCCATTGTTCACATTGTCCATTCTCTGTTTTTTCTCTCCCTCTCTCTCCACAACTCTCCCCCTCCCCCGCTCTTTACCCTTCCCCCTTTCTCCATATGTCCCTCTCTTTCACTCACCGAAAATGGAGCACGTTTCTACCCTATCCCCATAATATATTGCACCCACTGCTTGGGGCTAACTGAAACCCTAACCAGAATGCTAACCAGAACATATAAATCCCCCACACTCCGTGAACCTTGCCACTGGCATGCCTGTGGTCTACGACTTAGGTCCGTCAGCTCACAGTAGACATGTTAAATATGTTAGACCCCAGTTAGACCCAAGTAATGACATATGGTGCCAGGCTGTGGCTAGCTGTCTGACTGCCCATATCAGCTATCTGATGACTTTCCAACCTTGTAAATATATTGTTAGCTGGCCAGCTGTAGCAACTGTTGGGGTCAAAGGCCACTGACCCCCTGTTTTCTGAGTCTCTGGTCAAACCATTTATACGTGTGAAATGAACTGTCATATAAGATACAGACTTGTGTACATATATCCTAGAAGAAACTACTACAGAAATATAATTGCAAGTTAGAGCTTCATACTTGGTCAGCACCTCCTATCAATAGGCCCCTGGACAATGGGGTACAAAATCTATCATGGTCATTATTATTTTGACCCTATACAATGTCCACTGGGGATGTCGTTCATGGCTTTATGCTGGCCAGCTGAATATTCAACTATGCAATTACCAATGGTAAAATCCACTGAGGTTTAACTGACTTACTTTGTGTTTAACCTTATGTGAACTGGGATGACGAAACCACGGTTAGACTTGGATGAGACTGGCTTATTAAATCTGTCATCACATTTATAATGTGATAGTCATAGTTACATGAAAGGAGGACAGTTGTGATAATACATCATACCTGTATTGCTAGCATGCTTTGTGGTGCATGCGTGCGTGTGTGCGTGCGTGCGTATATGCATGCTTGCTTGCTTACAAGCATTTGTGTGTGCCTCTAGTTGCCCAAGGTCTTCACTATCATTCTGAGTGACAATAATGATGAAGCAATCAGTGTTGACCTCTGCCAGTGGGGGCAGTCACTGCTAATCTCTCTGCACCCAATTTATGACACTACCATGTATGCAGCAACAACAGTTCTAGCCAGGCCCAGTGTGCATAGCCATAAGATTTGGATGCAACTAGCAATCATCAAACTCGAGGAAGACTAGGCCTACCACTATATAGCCTTCAAATTCTATTCATTTAGCCCATTGTGTATCAGGTTCATTGATGTGACAAACTGTAGTAGGTGAGTACTTCAAGTAATGTGTGCAGCTGGTTAAATACAAAAAAGTCACCTTATATGTCATAGTAGTTAGAGCTAGACCATTTTTGCCCTTTTTAGCCAAACAATGCAATAGTTTGTCTGAGGAAGGAGCGTTCAGGGAACGTTAGGCCTAGCACTATATGAGGCAGGGAGCAAAGTGGCATTCAGGAATTCCCACACTCTGTAGAGTCAAGTCGTAGTATGAAGTCTTGAAAGCCACTTGACCTATGAAGTCAGTATGACTGGTCCACATACAAAGCATTGGTATTGCTTAGAAGATGAATCCAGCCTCCTGTAGCAGTTACGTGCTGCTTCATCTTCTTATCTGTCTGTCACATGTCAAAGCCTCAGTGCATTGCATTCATCCTTGCCAAATACTCGAGCAGCCAATGTAGATCACAGATCACCTACATGGTCTGGGAAACATCCAACCAAGTCTTAGTTGGGTCACATTGTGCAAATTGTAGGGCTGCAATTAAGGCCTTTTATATAGTTTTTACAATTTTGCCAGGTTTAACAAGGTTGTTGTCCTTGTCCAAACTCCAGGGGCAAGTGAACAAGGAAGCCATTGGCTTATCAAGAGTCCAACAATGTTGCATCTATGTGCGGCCCATCCCAGATATCTGTCAGTTTAATTTTTAAACATATTCGTACTGCTGGCATTTACATTGGTGTTATCAAACAACATTCTCTAAGGTTTTTTTTCTAGGGTCACTCCATTCTGGAATCAGCCTAGTTGCTTTCCTCTGAATTTTTGACATCTTTCCAGGAGCATCTTAGATTTGCCAGCTTTATGTACTGTTGAAGTGGGAATCTGTCAGCCTTTGTAGCATCATATTGCAGCAGTATGGACCTACCTGGGTACATGGAACGGCTAGAGGCAGTGTTGGGGCCACCTGAAGGCACACTGATGCCTTCAACACTTTCCTGATTCATCACTGAGCAACTATGTGCATTGGCATCATCTGGATGTGTTTCCACATAGTTATCTTCCCTCTTCCGCACCCACGTTCCCTCTTAGTGCAATACTGACAACATATTAGTGTTACAGAAACTTTGTTGTCAGTCATTGACGGCATAGATTAGTCAGATGTAGTAATCACCTGTCAGTCAACAGTTCTGTCAGTCACCAATTCTGTCAATCACCTGTTTTGTCAAACAGCAGTCCTGTCAAACACCCATTGATTGTTTAATAGATCTCTAGTTGTGTTTCAAAAAGTATCATTAGAATCATAAATGGTGGTCTAGGCTTTGTTACAATGGTATTTTTTGTAAGAAAATGTTGCTTAGCTAATCATTTCCATTTTAATACCATTCTAACAAGCAAATGTTGTACTATGTTGCATAGTTATATCAAGCAAAGTATCAAACTTGGCATTGCCATAAATTGTCTCACTTTAGGTGTGGTTTGTATAGATGATCGTAGATAGAAAACTTGGCATAAACAGTGTGTTGTAACTTGTGACAGAAGTCTGACGGTTGGTTTCTGCGTAGGTTGGCTACACGGGTCGACAGCACAGTCCAACGTCACCCGCTGATCGCACAGCCGAGTGGCTTGGCCGCTATGTAGGCAATGGAGACACACGGTCGGCGAGTCCTGGTCATGACAGCGCCAACAGCAGCAAACGCAACAGCACAGCCAGCAGCAATGGCAGTGGCTCCGTTCTGGTGAGTGAATCTACTTAAGGGACCTGTCAGCCATACCTTTTGGGAATGCATCCAACTTGAAGTCATGACTGTTTGTATAGATGTTGGAAGTTTCATTACAATGAACATATATGGTGAGTGTAACTACCACTGGGACGGTAGCAATCACTACTTTTCTCCATCAGATGACACTGTCGTACAGTCAGTCATTTTATTTATTATCATTGTTTGTCCACCAGCTTGTCTTCCATTTGATCACCATCAAAATTAATTTATTCTTGTAATTTACATAATTGTTGTTAAATTTAATGCAGGTTTCTTACAAAATTATGCAGTGTAGTATACAAATGTTGCCGTTATCAGCGAAAAGCTACGTTACAAACATTTTCTGATTGCCAAACAAATTAAAAATAAATTATGGGGAGATTCTGTACTAAGACAGGTTTTTGTTCAGAACTGTACTTTCTTAAATATGTAGTGCCTTCCAATACCATGTCAGCCTGTAAAGTCTGTCTCACTTGCCAGTGCCTAGAAGGACTTTGAAGAAAGTTGAGCAGCAGTCAGGTATTACATGTCAACAATAATTGCTGTAACGTAAGACATAAGAGTATCATAGACAGAAAAGAAAAGTAATGGAGAAATTGAAGAACAGCTAACGATAAAAAGGAAGATCATATTCAGAATGAGGCACAGTTGTTAGGTCATGTGATGAGAAAGAGACACCTAGGACATCTGGTGACAACGGGAAAGATTGAGGGGAAAAGAAGCAGAGGGCGGAAAGAAAATTTTTTATGGTCTAGCAACCTGGCTAGGAAAGAAATGTGCCTCACTGGGACACCTCCATAGACTGGGATCTAGGAGTCAGGATAACTCGACAGTCAGGCCCTCGGTGCACTTCCAGGATGGGGGGATCACCGTGAGGACATGGCTTCTCCTTCTGGACGTATCTTTAGGGACTGAGTCCAACCTGAGGACGTGACCAAGACTGAAGGATTTACGGGTGATATATTCCGGGTGCATGGTAATGTGCCCATACATCATGTGTGCATGGCTGCAGACAGTGGGTTGTGTGCACCTACAGGCCTTGGAAGTAGTGTTGGGGTCAAGAACTTATGAGTGAGAGGTGCACACAGGGATGAACTCATGTCAGAGAGGGAATGTGTTCCTACTGATTCCTGTCGGCTGCCAAGGAACTGACAAAGAGCAGAGGTAATGCCTGTCACCATAAACACATCAAGTCTAGTAAAACCAAAGAAATGGTGCAAATCTGGCTGAATTTACACTTTTGAAATATCTGCAGTGACATCCTGTTCAATATCGTATTGTTTTTAAGATTTTTTTGATTACCTACCAAACACTTTCATCTAAGCATCCAGCATATTTATATTTACTGCTCACACCTGCAACGGTGCCCAGACTGCTTCAGTCACCTAGTTCCGATCTAATTTTTTTTCTCAGATTTGAAACAAATATTGGAACCAGAGCTTTCTCGGTTGTCGCACCAGCTCTTCAAAATTCACTGTTACTGTTGTTAGGTCAGTAGAAAACAATACAATATCACCGTCATCTGAAGACTTGTCTTTTGACCTTGTTACCTCTGTACCTCCCAGGTGTATTTGTCCTTCTGTTGACAACTTTAAGATTGTATACCAATCTCAAGATTGCCAACCCTTTCGTTTGACGTGTCGTTGAGCTCAGGTTTCTGAGGATTTAGGCAGGATAGAAATTGTTGTATTATATTATCATCACATACACATCAATCCTAGTAGACCAAGCAGATGCTGCAAATAGACTGAATTTACAAAAACACATTGTTTGTTTTATGCACAGAAACTTGAGTTCATTCACCCAAACAGGTATTCCGCTTCGGCTTGTCGTGTTGCAGCAAGTTAATTGCCGTTTCCACTTTTAGCAATCAAGCTGTGTGCATTTCTGATCAGCTGTTTGAACTAATTTGTGTCTGTAGTGTGGAATCATATCAAATTAAGGTTCCTGTCATCACAGTACTCTGTTTGGTCTATACTCGGCTTCTAAATTGTTATTCAATTAATGCAGCATGTGTTGAGTTAATATGTATTGCCCGTGTTACCCAGGACAATTAGCACAACATTACGTAGATAGACAAGGGAAAGATGTTTAAAAGATGTTTAAAAGAAATGCTTCATATTTTGAGTTGTTGTTTTTTTGTAAAATTACATAAATAAGCTATTAAAAGTAGATAGAAAGATTCAGTGCATTGTGTTACAAATTTATAGATTTTTTTCTTTGTACGTCAGTACAGTTTTGATGCACGCACACAGACGCACACGCACACACGCCACAATTATTAATAATTTATGTAGATTTTTTTCTCTCAACATTTGATCGTTCTCCATATTTTATGGATTTTTTTTCATTTCTGTCACTGTACCTGGGTGGCCAGTATAAACCATGAGTACTCTTTCTGTCACTGTACCTGGGTGGCCAGTTTAAACCATGAGTACTCTTTCTGTCACTGTACCTGGGTGGCCAGTATAAAACATGAGTACTCTTTCTGTCACTGTACCTGGGTGGCCAGTATAAAACATGAGTACTCTTTCTGTCACTGTACCTGGGTGGCCAGTATAAACCATGAGTACTCTTTCTGTCACTGTACCTGGGTGGCCAGTATAAACCAAGAGTACTCTTTCTGTCACTGTACCTGGGTGGCCAGTATAAACCAAGAGTACTATTTCTGTCACTGTACCTGGGTGGCCAGTATAAACCATGAGTACTCTTTCTGTCACTGTATCTGGGTGGCCAGTATAAACCATGAGTACTCTTTCTGTCACTGTACCTGGGTGGCCAGTATAAACCAAGAGTACTCTTTCTGTCACTGTACCTGGGTGGCCAGTATAAACCATGAGTACTCTTTCTGTCACTGTACCTGGGTGGCCAGTATAAAACATGAGTACTCTTTCTGTCACTGTACCTGGGTGGCCAGTATAAAACATGAGTACTCTTTCTGTCACTGTACCTGGGTGGCCAGTATAAACCATGAGTACTCTTTCTGTCACTGTACCTGGGTGGCCAGTATAAAACATGAGTACTCTTTCTGTCACTGTACCTGGGTGGACAGGAGGGAAGGAGAAGGGAGTGGGGGAGACAGGAGGTAAAACAACCGGGGTGAAGGAGAGGGGAGTAGCGGAGACAGGAGGGAAGGAGAAGGGAGTGGGGGAGACGGGAGGGAAGACAACCGGAGTGAAGGAGAGGGGAGTAGCGGAGACAGGAGGGAAGGAGAAGGGAGTGGGGGAGACGGGAGGGAAAACAACCGGAGTGAAGGAGAGGGGAGTAGGGGAGACAGGAGGGAAGGAGAAGGGAGTGGGGGAGACGGAAGGGAAGGGGTCAGGACAGAATGTGATGGAGGGGATCGAACGGAAGAGTTATTCTGCAGCAGTGATAGAGGGGGTGAGGAAGAGAGCGAGGGTGTTTGTGGGGGATTCGATAGTTAGGAAGACCGACAGAGTCTTAAACAAGGGAGATGATGTGGTGGTCTGCTTGCCTGGAGCCAAAATAGAGGCGATAACTGAGAGGGTAAAAAACATCGTAGGCTCGGGTAAGGGTGGATCTGTTTTAGTACATGTAGGGACAAATAACGTAGAGAGGGAGGGTACAACTGCCATAGTTAGGAAATATAGGCAGTTGGTCAGAACACTAAAACAGACGCGGGTTGAGCAGGTAATACTGTCAGGGATTTTACCTGTAATGGGCAGGAGGGGTCATAAATATCGAAATTGTCGGGGGATGGCAATTAACATGTTAGTCCAGAGGCTGTGTAGGGAAGAGGAAGTTGGATTTGTGGATTTATGGGGAAGTTTTGTTGGGAGGGCTGATATGTACATGCAGGATGGGCTTCATTTAAGTGGAAAGGGGGCGGCAGTATTCGCGGACAAACTTTCAGCAGCAGTAGATAGCAACTTGGGTACAATGACAAATATTTTTGGAAGTAAACATTCTTTAAACTAGAAGTGCAGGGGGGTTACCTAGAGGTGTCTCAAGCAGAACAAGAGGCCACTAGCACAGATAAACCAATATCAAATCATCCGAAAAACATCTCTGAAAAAGGTTATAGATGCGTATGTTTAAATGCGAGGAGCATAGTAAATAAGAAAAACGAATTAAACATTATGGTAGAAGATACTGACCCTCACATAATTGGTATAACTGAATCATGGGCCAACATAGATATAACAGATGCTGAATTAGGACTGACAGGATACGTAATGTTTAGGAAAGATCGAATAGGAAGAAGGGGCGGGGGAGTTATTTTATATGTTAAAGAATCTATTCAGGCTTATGAAATAACACTAGAAAGGGAAGCAGATTGCGATGAAGCTGTTTGGTGCAAAATTGTTTCAGGAAATTCAAAATTAACTATTGGATTAGTTTACCGAAGTCCAAACATAAACGAAGAGGACAACACAAAAATAAAAAACGCTATAAAGGAAGTTAGTAAAGGGGAATGTATCATAATGGGACATTTTAACCATGGACACATACAATGGAATTCTCTAGAGAGTACAGGGATTGAGGATCAACAATTTCTATGTTTAATCCAGGATAGCTTTCTTACTCAGCACGTACTAGAACCAACCAGGGGAGAAAATGTATTAGATATAGTTTTGTCATCACAAAAAGAATTAGTGGACAATGTAAAAATATTTGAACCATTGGGTAATAGTGACCATAATCAAATACATTTTGACATCAATGTAAAATCAGAAAGTAAAAATAAGAAAACGTACAAGAGAAACTTCCACAAAGGTAACTACAAAGATATGAGAAAATACTTATCACAGCTAGATTGGAATAACATGCTGATGAATAAGACTGCAATTGAATGTTGGAATATTCTAAAATATGAAATTAAGAGTATCATTGATAAATTTGTTCCCTTCCAAAAACAAGGAAAACGGTGTAGAAAGAAACACTTGTCAAAAGAGGCAATTAGAAAAATAATGCTAAAACGAACTATGTGGAGGGTTTATAGGCATACCAGAAAGGAAGAAGACTATGCAAAATACAAAGAGGCACTTAATGCAGCTACAACTGAAATCAGACAATCTAAAAGAAGCCATGAGCAAAAACTGGCATGTAACATAAAAACTGACAGCAAGAGTTTTTATGCATATGTCAGGAGTAAACAAAACGTACAAGACAAGGTTGGACCTCTAGAAGACAGTGCTGGAAATATAATATCACAGGGGTTTTTAATGGCGGAAGACCTAAATGGTTACTTCAGTTCAGTGTTTACAAAAGAAGATATTAGTTCATTACCAGTTGCTGATGCTAAATTTCAGGGGGCTAAATCTGACTAGTAAGGACCGTTAGTTGTAACTCCAGAATTGGTAGCTAGGAAAATAAAGGCAATGAAGGATAACAAATCACCGGGAGTGGATGGGATTCCTCCAAAATTACTAATGGAAACAGTAGATCAAATCAGTATACCGCTTGCAAGAGTATTCAACTTGTCATTAAAAGAGGGAGTTGTTCCGTTTGAATGGAAAGAAGCAAACATCATACCATTATTTAAAAAGGGTTCGAGAAATAAGTCAGAGAATTACAGACCAGTGAGTTTAATGTCAGTGATTTGTAAATTATTAGAAAGGTTAATTAAAGACCATATGGTGGACTTCCTCTTTAAGCATAAATTATTAAATTCATCTCAACATGGATTCCTTAAAGCGAGGTCATGCTTAACAAATATGTTATGTTTTTTGGAAGAAATCACTAAGTGGATAGACGAGGGATCGCCAGTAGATATTATCTACTTAGATTTTCAGAAAGCTTTTGACAAAGTGCCACATCAAAGATTGCTACTTAAATTAAAAGCCCATGGTATCGGGGATAGCATAACTGACTGGATAGAACAATGGCTGACTGACAGAAGACAACGAGTTGTAGTAGATGGAGAAGTTTCAAATTGGAAATCGGTTTTGAGTGGGGTACCTCAAGGATCAGTATTAGGACCTATATTATTCTTAATTTATATCAATGACTTGGACGAGAGTATAACAAGTAACGTACTGAAATTTGCGGACGACACAAAACTGTTTAGAAAGGTTAATACTGATGGTGATAAACAACATTTACAAAACGATCTAGACAGATTAGTGAAATGGTCTGAGAAATGGCAGATGCTGTTCAATTTTGGGAAATGTAAATGCCTACATACAGGACATGGGAACTTGAATGTAAACTATAAAATGGGAGCTACTGTTCTTGGTACTACTGTAAAAGAAAAGGACTTAGGAGTTACAATAAGCGCTGATATGAAAGTTTCAGAGCAGTGTGGTATTGCAGCTTCAAAGGGTAATCAAATTCTTGGATTGATTAGAAGAAACATAACATACAAGGGAAAAAAGTTAATTATACCTCTTTATAAAGCAATAGTTAGACCTCATTTAGAATACTGTATACAAGCATGGAGACCATATCGTAAGAAGGATATAGATACGCTTGAACGCATACAAAGGAGAGCAACTAAAATGATTTCAGAACTTAGAGACCTTAGTTATGAAGAACGCCTGAAAGAATGTGGTTTAACAACTCTAGAGACAAGGAGGTTAAGAGGAGATCAGATTGAAGTTTTTAAGATATTGAATGGGTGTGAAAATATTGATAGAAATATGTTTTTCTCACTCAAGAAGGATAGCAGAACTAGAGGACATGAGGTAAAATTAGTAAAGGATCAATGTAGATTGGACATCAGGAAGCACTCGTTCTCACAGAGGACAATAAATGAATGGAACAAACTGTCTACAGATTGTGTAACTGCTAGCAGCGTGAATATGTTTAAAAACAAGGTTGACACATATATCAGGAGGGCAGGTTATAAGTAGGTGAACATTGTTGGACTTCCTTGTCCACTTGCCATCTGGGCCTTTGGCTTGGATGGCAAATCTTGTTAAATCTTGTTAAAGTATAAACCAAGAGTACTCTTTCTGTCACTGTACCTGGGTGGCCAGTATAAACCATGAGTACTCTTTCTGTCACTGTACCTGGGTGGCCAGTATAAACCATGAGTACTCTTTCTGTCACTGTACCTGGGTGGCCAGTATAAACCAAGAGTACTCTTTCTGTCACTGTACCTGGGTGGCCAGTATAAACCAAGAGTACTCTTTCTGTCACTGTACCTGGGTGGCCAGTATAAACCAAGAGTACTCTTTCTGTCACTGTACCTGGGTGGCCAGTATAAACCATGAGTACTCTTTCTGTCACTGTACCTGGGTGGCCAGTATAAACCAAGAGTACTCTTTCTGTCACTGTACCTGGGTGGCCAGTATAAACCAAGAGTACTCTTTCTGTCACTGTACCTGGGTGGCCAGTATAAACCATGAGTACTCTTTCTGTCACTGTATCTGGGTGGCCAGTATAAACCATGAGTACTCTTTCTGTCACTGTACCTGGGTTGCCAGTATAAACCAAGAGTACTCTTTCTGTCACTGTACCTGGGTGGCCAGTATAAACCATGAGTACTCTTTCTGTCACTGTACCTGGGTGGCCAGTATAAACCAAGAGTACTCTTTCTAAAGCAAAACCTCATACATAATACAGCCTGTCCTGTAGTAGTACTACAAGTTACCCCGCTGGGACGTCATGGGTATAATATATGATGTGAATCTGATACTTCAGAGAAAAACTATGTATTAGAAAGGATGTTAGCCCTGCTACGGGTCGTACCACTGTCAGATATCTGTGGGAGTCGGACACATGTTGTAAGTAATATTTATATGGATCACCTGTGATTTCAATGAATGGTGGGTTTGAGCAAGTAATAAATCACCTGCGTTTGCTCTGAGAAATAACGGAATGTGCCAATAGATGTTGAATATGTTCTGTTTGTTTTGGTATATTTCTCCATTTCTGATGCACCTGATTGTAAAATATATTAAGGTAATGGAATGTGGATCATTCTATATCAATCAGGTTGCTTGGGAGTTTCCATCACAGATTTTTTTTTTAACCTATCACCTTCCACCCACATGTCTGGGAAATTTGAGCTGTGTACTTCAACCAGTTTGAAGGATATGGCCATTTTAGTATTAAGTGTCTGCATATTGCCACAAATAAACAACTGCTTCTTTGCCAGTTTTATGCTTCCATAACTGTGCTATTATGCTATTTAAGCCGCATTGACAACTGGCTTGTTAACTCTGGTGTATTTTATAACATTCACCTTCAAAGGAATATGTAAAGTTGTAGTTGTATTCTTTTTGGACCATAATTCTATAGTAATGCCTAATGCAAGTGTAAAGATATGGCACCCAAATAAAAAACCTGTTTCTTCACATTTTCACAGTTATAAAACTTATAAATATAATGAAATGCTTGGCGCTGGTGCATTACAGTGATATGTTATGGATATTAAGTTTTTTCTGTATGAAATTTCTTTATATAGAAGAAAGACTAGACTTGTTTAGATAGGTGTACTTTGGCACTAAGTAATATGGATACTGGCTAAATCAGGTTTTTTGGTGGATGGTTCTTCAAGTTCAGTGAGTAGGTAGCGATCATGGAACAGTAGAGCTACCAGACAGGCAGGTAGGCAGGCTGACTGGCAGGCTGGCTGGCTGGCTGGCTGTCTGTCTGCTACCAGGCTGTCTGCTGGCTGGCTGTCTGCTGACAGGTAGGCAGACAAACAGAGAAACTGACAGGCAGACAAATGGGCGGACAGACAGTGAGAGAGACGAGATGACAGACAGACTGACAGTTATCAGGCCTGTCACTCCACCTAACACTAGATGTGTGTTTGTCTAACATAGGTTTTCGTTTGTACAATGTTTTGATGAAGTGAATATACTTTACTTGTACTGTTCAAAATACAGTCTTTATTAAATATTCTCGATGAGTTGACAGTTTCACTAACACATGTGTTTGCCTTGTAGCCGGGCCACAACTGTGTAGGCGGCCCTGCCCCGCCTCCGTCCACTTCCTCCCAACACTCCTTCAACCAGCACCACGCCACCGCCCAGCACAACAGCACCACCCAACTGCTGCAGCAGCACCGCCTCTCAGGCCAGAGCTACGAGTCCGGAGTATCCTCCGCACGCCACAGCTACCATAGCACATCCAGCTCAAGCCTGGGCAGTCTGGACCGGCTTGAGGAGAGCGGCTACTCCAGCACGGTCAACGTGCATGACCTCTTCCAAGCTGGCCTCACTGTAAGTAGAAGATGACCAGTGACTGGACAGTAATGACCACTGTTATGTGGGCAGTGATTGGGGCTGTTAACTGGGAAGATTGCTATAACGTTGATGTACGGTTATTGGTTAGTTGATGGTCACTGCAAATCTGGGCATTAAGACCGTGAATACGATGTCCTCAATCTTGGGAGGAATAAAATATCTCGTCGACAGTGCTATACATTCAGGTCACACAGATGCCTACATTATAGTATTTTAAAGAGTTATATTTTTATCACTACTTTACATTTTTATGAAGTGCAAGTTGACAGTATTCATTTAATGCAATAGCTAGCTGTCAAAATAGTATGACCATTTGTATATCGCATAATGTCTTGATATCTCTGTATCAATTATAAATGTTATTTAATATAAAAATTGTGTGGCTTATATCTACCTGTCACATGATGTAGTAATCTGCAGTCATGACCAATGTGATTTATATGTATATACCTATCATAAAATTTTGTAATCTGCAGCTATGACCAATGTGACTTGTGGTTACGTATTACACAATACAATAATCAGCAGCCATGACGTGTGTGACTTATATGTACTTGTCACACGATGTAATAATCTGTAGCGATGTCCAATATGACTTGTGAGCCAGTCACACGATGTAATAATCTGCAGCCATGACCAGTGTGACTTGTGTGGCAGGATGCTGAGGTCCTTCGCACCTGGCTGAGTGAGCTGCGCTTTGAGGAATACTTCCCACTGTTTACACAAGCAGCCTACGACATGCCAACCATATCACGCATGACTCCTGAAGTAAGTGCTCTCAGGACACTCCAGAACTGCAGAAAAACATCAGAAATAAAAACTGCATGCTAGTGAAGCTGTTACATGTACACATGTCTGTAAGTAACTCGGCCAAGTAGTTCATGAGCTGTTTCTGCTTCATGTGTGTGACTTATGTACAATGTGTGCTGCACCATGCATGGCAGGGTGTGACTTATGTACAATGTGTGCTGCACCGTGCATGGCAGGGTGTGACTTATGTACAATGTGTGCTGCACCGTGCATGGCAGGGTGTGACTTATGTACAGTGTGTGCTGCACCATGCATGGCAGGGTGTGACTTATGTACAATGTGTGCTGCACCGTGCATGGCAGGGTGTGACTTATGTACAGTGTGTGCTGTATCGTGCATGGCAGGGTGTGACTTATGTACAATGTGTGCTGCACCGTGAGTGGCAGGGTGTGGCACAGGGGCTACTCATAAAGCTGTCAAACTCTCCATGAATGTTTGCACAAGCTGTCAAACGCGTACAAACACGTTTGTTGCGCTCCTCTTTGTCCTGAAGTCTGGGATGAGGCTCGTGTTGATGCTGGTCCTCAATTTTTTTTCCATCTTCCATCACTGATTCTGTTTCACTGCCATCTCTACCACCCATTTCCATCTGATGACATTCTCCTGTCTCCCTTCCTCATCAGGACGTCATCAATCAGGTTGTGCTTCGTATGAAGGCTTTGTTTGGAGGCTTTTTAAAAAAGCCAGTATTAAAAATGGATGTAGTGAGTGGGTCAAGGGTTCACTTGGATCATAGGGAAAGGTATATTTTTTCCCCAGTTAATTTTTGGCAATTATCTCTCCATCTACTGCATTGGCAGTGCATGTACCGTGCCACCAATGGCAGTGCATGTACCGTGCCACCAATGGCAGTGCATGTACCGTGCCACCAATGGCAGTGCATGTACCGTGCCACCAATGGCAGTGCATGTACCGTGCCACCAATGGCAGTGCATGTACCGTGCCACCAATGGCAGTGCATGTACCGTGCCACCAATGGCAGTGCATGTACCGTGCCACCAATGGCAGTGCATGTACCGTGCCACCAATGGCAGTGCATGTACCGTGCCACCAATGGCAGTGCATGTACCGTGCCACCAATGGCAGTGCATGTACCGTGCCACCAATGGCAGTGCATGTACCGTGCCACCAATGGCAGTGCATGTACCGTGCCACCAATGGCAGTGCATGTACCGTGCCACCAATGGCAGTGCATGTACCATGCCACCAATGTTCCACTTTTGTCTTTGGATGGGGTGAAGGTGGGTGGGATCAGTCTTGTCCAAACGTTTTTGGATTATTGGAGTTGTTTACAAAGCCCCTTAATATAACCCCCAAATATATACATCCAGTCAGTTAAGAATGTGACGTTGACAGGGAAATGAGCTGAATAAGCTTCATTGAATATGTGGTACAGGTGTGCGTCTAATGGTGGGTTTGCCCCACAGTTCATTGATGCAGCTTGGAATGTGCTGCTGCTGCCACTAAAGACTGCGGTTCTGGAAATTAAAATAAATGTATCGTATAATGCACAACTGCGTGTAAACAGATTATGGCAGTATGAGTTACTGTACTTGACGCAAGTTGCTCGGAGTTTACTAGTTTGCTGAACTTTGCAGGACCTGACAGCTATAGGCATTACGAAGCCAGCCCACCGTAAACGACTGAAGGCTGAGATCAGTAAACTACATATTCATGATGGGATACCTGACTTCAAACCGGTGCGTGCTTCTTCCGACAGCTGCCAGATGTTGTGGCATGTCAGGAAGGGATGTAGGAAGATTGTACTTTCCCAGTTGTATCCCTGGCAGAGAGCCCAGTTAACACATGTCGAATGGGAACAGTTGGGCCAGATGCAGTAGGGCAACCTTTAAGAATTGCGTCAGTCATTAACTCTTAGTAATTACACACATCATAGCTTAAAGATGCACAATCTGATCATTTTATCGTAAAATCATGTCATAAACTACACCTATTCCAACATCCTGACTGGCTAAATGTGTTTGATGAA
The DNA here is from genome assembly GCA_033239005.1 of Lamellibrachia satsuma. Classification (NCBI taxonomy): domain Eukaryota; kingdom Metazoa; phylum Annelida; class Polychaeta; order Sabellida; family Siboglinidae; genus Lamellibrachia; species Lamellibrachia satsuma. The sequence continues at coordinate 3,428,290 of BSQZ01000033.1, forward strand.
CCAACATTTGAAAGTATAGTTTTTGTTATTTGTTTATGAGTAGCCATTTTGCCATTTAGAGTGTAATGTAAACATGATGTTTGACTCGGAATAATCAAATTAAACAGATAACAGTCAAGTTTATTTCAAAACGAATTGTGGTTCATAAAAAACATTTGGGCAGTGAAAATGTTAGAACAGATTAGTTTATACAACATGGCATGATTTATGATAAATATGATCAGCCTCTGTATCTTTACATGTTTCTACAATGACATGTTTAATATATGTTTAAATTTATGTGACCCTATGAAGAGATGGAAACATTTATCTTGGAACAATCAAAATACACGTTATGTCCAAATAAGAATTCCAAGGGTGACTGATGTCAGTAATGCTACGGTGTGTGAGTAAGTATTTTATTATTTATGTATTGTTATTGTTTATATTGTTTAAGTTGTAGTGCCAACTGTGACATTATTATTTATATTGTTTAAGTTGTAGTGCCAACTGTGACATTTGGATAACTGCAATATAGTTCCAAGTATAACACATGTAGTTTTGAATATGATGCATTCTGACTGATGTATTGAATATGTGTACTTGTGTTGTAGAGTGATGTATGGAATATATGTACGTATGTTGTAGAGTGGTGTGTATGTGTGTTGTAGAGTGATGTGTACGTGTGTTGTAGAGTGGTGTGTACGTGTGTTGTAGAGTGATGTGCCGAGCTGGCTGACTCTCCTCCACTTGGAGGACTACTACGAGATACTGGTGAACCAGGGCTACAACAGCATCGATGACCTGACAGACATCACCTGGGAAGACCTGGAGGACATCGGCATCAAGAAACTCGGTACGACCCCGTCTCCTTGGTGGGGCATTCGGACGACACTCGTTAAAACTGCTCAATTCTTTAGACTTCTTCTTTATCTCACAAGAAACATGGTTGAATTCACCGAATATTTTGGCCACTTTACAAGGCCTTTATCGATGGGCTCGATGTTGAAGGCTGTATGAAGCATCCCAAATATTTGGAGGTCAGTAAGATATCTAATGAAATAAAAAACAGACTCAATAAATTCAATGGTCCATTCTGTGTGCACGAAATGTTACACGGTCCTTGACTTTATACTGCCCCTGTATAATGATATTAATATGCACTATCAGATATGTTGTTGAAGCTTCGTACACTGCTGGTGTACATATAGCTAATTATCATTGTATGACATAATTTCATAAACATAACAGATGACAGTAAATATATCACATCACAGCCACACGACTACATATTTAGAAAGACGTCATAGCTTTGTGTGACTTGTCTACAGGTCATCAGAAGAAGATCATGCTGGCAATTGACCGTCTGACCCGCATCAACTCAAATATGAAGCGGCTGTCCAGCGTTGACCACAAGGGGTCGACAGAGGTCCTCGAGCCAGCGTCGTCGTTCCCCACGCCCCAGTGGCTGGACACTGACTCTCCCAAGCCTCGCCAGTATGGCCCACCGAGCTCACCAAAGCATTACCCACCCCCTGTGTCTCCGGCTTATGGGTCACGGTACGGCAAACCAAGTCAGTGCACATCTGGGGAAAATCTTGCACCTGTCAGTGAGAGCGTCCCATTAAGCCAGCCGTCAACACCACTTAGAGATGACACATCTCACATTGTACACATGCGACACTCGAAACAGAACATTGTGTACAAACCTGATGTCGTGGCGATTCACGTCAACCGTACTCCCATTGTACGTGGAAGCAACATCCCTGATGACGTCGTTGACAACAATGAGCTGGGCCCGGCACTGGTGACGTCATTTCATGCCTCTGGTCAATGGGACAATGGCGGTTGTATGTCCGCAGAGGACAGCGGCGGTGATTTGACCCCAACAAATGACCGGCGTGGTCTGGCACTGGCCCCCGAAGACCAGATGGGTGGAACTCTTCGGAGAAACACGGCGGTTATCAACCCACGTGTTACCATCAAACCTAAACCCGTGGCGAAAATTTACGCAAAAACGAAGCGAATCAGCCGCGAGTTTCCAGTAGAAATGCTGAAAACTGGCGAGTTACCCGCAGCGCCCTCTGTTGCATATTCATCAAATACGTTGCCAAGGAAATCGTCGTCCAAGTCACATGAGCTGCACATGGAGGGGGTGTATAATCGGCAAGTGGCGGACACTGATAAAGATGCATTGTTGTTGAGGCCATCGTCCAATCACAGTGCACCTTGTTCACCGGCCCATCACGTTGCTACTGGCAACACAGCTGGTCACTACCAGGTTGGTCGTACTAAGAAGCCGGTACCACCACCGCCCCCAAAACGCACAAACTCAATTAAAAGTGACATGCGTGTTGTTGTTACATCAGCTCCCACTCAGTGCGCTGCCTCTTCAGCTAACACTGCCTCTTCGGCTAACACTGCCTCAGGATCAACATTTGTGCCTCAGCAGCAAAAGCTGCAGCAGGCATTTTCGTCATGCGTGGCTAGTTTGGCGGAACGTGGTAACGCACGTAAGGACAAGAGTCGTGAACCATTGGCGCCGCAACTAGCACATACATCAGAAAAACAGATGAGATTGCCACCGCCTCCATCACCACTAGGAGGCACCACAGGTCCCGTTGACAGCTTCATGGAAACAAGTTCAGATAGTTCTTTGACGGACGTAATCAAAAGACTTGAGCAAACGGCTCCTCCATGCACCACCGCTGCTGGGACGTTCACAAGCACTGGTGGTGCAACAGGCTACAGCAGCACCACTGGTGCATCTACGATAACTAAGACCAGCTGTCACAGTGAAAGCATATTGCGGACCAAAGAGCCAAAATCAAGCGGTGATGATTCACCACGTCGCAACGACTCGACTATCAGTCTTGAGTCGAATACTTCAGTGTGTAGCACAGACTCTAATACGTTGCCTTTTGCCAATGAGAACGTGGGCACAATAAAACAACGCAACCCCCCTAGTAAGACCTCGGTTGTACCCATCAACACAGAGGATGAACAGAGGGGAAGCGCTCAGGGTTACATGGTGGACGCAACCGATTCAGGTAGGAATTCCAGTTACCATATTCGATCTAACAAGCGTACAGTACGCTTGAAAAAAATTGGGCCATGGAAAAATGTAAAGGAATCTGTTCTTATCCACGTACACCAAAAGGTGTTTCTCTAGACAATAATGGAACTGTTTAACACTAGTGGTGTCATGTGTTAAACAACTGGAAAGTGGTGCCAAATGTTTAACAACAAATGTGGAACGGTTGTTCCGCACTAGTCAATTTACAATAATTATGGATCCTGCTGATTAAAAAAGGAGGTGTCCGTTAATTAGGGTATGTACACTTAATAGGTCGAATACGGTATGTGCAGGTGTACATACAAACCAACGCTGTACAAAGCAATATATATATGTCTGCAATTTACGAGATGGATTAGATCTGGAAAAATTGGTGTTTTAAGGTGTGCATTTTCTATGGACACGGTGTGGAAACAATTTCCTAAGAGTATTAAAAATAATTATGGTATGAAACTTCATAAAAAGGAAGGTCAAAGAGTTGATGAAAGAATCCATTTTCGGACAATTTTTTATAGTGCTCACATTCCAACTGTTAACAACAGATTGCTTAAAGCAGAATATTGTGATATATATATATATATATATATATATGTCAGACTTTATGTTAAATGGTCTTGAAATTTGATGTTTGTGTGTTGGTCTTGAAATGTTATGTTTGTGTGTTGCCAATGTGATACTGCTAAAACTATAGTAGAGAGAATGAAATGTTGGGTGCGTTGACATTATATTTTCTTTAGTTAAACTGTGTTGAGGTTGTTGATTCTATCAGACTATTGAAACTAAATAACAAACTTGCATAAACAAGCTAGCATGTCATAGTGGATACTAGATAGGTTTGATTTTTTCACAACATGATTCTCAAATGAGACAATCGAAAAAAATTGAGGAAGGCCCTTTAATAATGGGTGCGCTGTGGCCTCTGTCCAAACGTTTTACTGTTGATTTATCATCTGAATATTCATTTGTCATTTAATTTGTTCACATCTGACTAATTACAAAATCGGCAGCTGATAACACAGAGAATGTTGGCGTACACATACAACAAAACCTGACAAAGTGTAGTGATCACTTTGTCTACAAGTGACTTGACTATTGTTTTTTGTGTCACAGGGGATGGGTCAAGGAAGGTGGCTCCTGCTGCTCCCCAGCGGAGGGAGAGCATTGGGATAACGAAGCGACTGGACCAGGTAGCGGTGGAAGCGAGCGCCAGGTGAGTTCACAGTCACCATTATCAGCATGATCATGCAATATTCTTACCAATTTTTAAATCGAAATAACAATTGTTTTCTTTGTTGTAGTGAAACTAGTGATGTGAAAATTTTATTTTTGCATTTGTGTGTGCGTGCGTTACGCCAAAACATAACACTTATTAGCACATTGGGTACAAAGTAATGATGTAAAAGCAGGGGCTTTTTACTTAGCCATAAACTGCTTGGGCAGAATTTTTAATTATTGTAGAGTTTAGTGCCTGTCCTGATACTGCCGCTGAGTGGTGGACTGTATGTGGCCTTATACAGCTCTACAGATGTTCTAGTTGTTACTAACAGCATCATGTACAGTGTCAGTAATGCTGCAGTGGACAGGATTCATGTAGCTATACACTTAGCCCCATACACAAACAGATTCATGTAGCTGTACACTTAGCCCCATACACAAACAGATTCATGTAGCTGTACACTTAGCCCCGTACACAAACAGATTCATGTAGCTGTACACTTAGCCCCGTACACAAACAGATTCATGTAGCTGTACACTTAGCCCCATACACAAACAGATTCATGTAGTTGTACACTTAGCCCCGTACACAAACAGATTCATGTAGCTGTACACTTAGCCCCGCACACAAACAGATTCATGTAGCTGTACACTTAGCCCCGTACACAAACAGATTCATGTAGCTGTACACTTAGCCCCGCACACAAACAGATTCATGTAGCTGTACACTTAGCCCCATACACAAACAGATTCATGTAGCTGTACACTTAGCCCCGTACACAAACAGATTCATGTAGCTGTACACTTAGCCCCGCACACAAACAGATTCATGTAGCTGTACACTTAACCCCATACACAAACAGTTTCATGTAGCTGTACACTTAGCCCCGTACACAAACAGATTCATGTAGTTGTACACTTAGCCCCGTACACAAACAGATTCATGTAGCTGTACACTTAGCCCCGTACACAAACAGATTCATGTAGCTGTACACTTAGCCCCGTACACAAACAGATTCATGTAGCTGTACACTTAGCCCCGCACACAAACAGATTCATGTAGTTGTACACTTAGCCCCATACACAAACAGATTCATGTAGCTGTACACTTAGCCCCGTACACAAACAGATTCATGTAGTTGTACACTTAGCCCCATAAACAAACAGATTCATGTAGCTGTACACTTAGCCCCGCACACAAACAGATTCATGTAGCTGTACACTTAGCCCCATACACAAACAGATTCATGTAGCTGTACACTTAGCCCCGTACACAAACAGATTCATGTAGCTGTACACTTAGCCCCGTACACAAACAGATTCATGTAGCTGTACACTTAGCCCCGCACACAAACAGATTCATGTAGCTGTACACTTAGCCCCATAAACAAACAGATTCATGTAGCTGTGCACTTAATCCCGCACACAAACAGATTCATGTAGCTGTACACTTAGCCCCGTACACAAACAGATTCATGTAGCTGTACACTTAGCCCCGTACACAAACAGATTCATGTAGCTGACTAGCTGTACACTTAGCCCCGTACACAAACAGATCGTTCGTTTGCAGACAACCAGCGCAGAAGGCAAATGAAGCGGGAGATGTTCTCAGCGATATCGGCAACATGCTTCAAGACCTCACTGACGAACTCGACGCCATGTTGGAATGTGACCTTGACCTTCAGTGATGTCGAACATATAACAAGTGGGGGGCTGTTAACCCAAACCATGGAAAGCCATCCTACTGACACGGGCTTGTGAACTTGAAGCTAGGGTGTCTGGATGCATCCTAGCTGACAAACGGGGTCCGATGCACAGCAATGGCTGGACCTGCAGCTGTGCAAATATACATACAAATATATAGTATATACATACAAATATATAGTATATACATACACTGTATATAACGCTCACTGTATGCCCATATGCATACAGAAACTGCTTCTGCTGGTTATTGAAACTGAAACTAGTGTCCATTCATTCTCTCGGCATTGTTTATATTTCAGAGTGTTGTAAATTATTGAGATTGTTATCATTGTCATAATAGGATAGTTTATGCTGTACTCATATTGTTTTACAGTACATAACATTGTGTTTATGACATACATACGACAGCAACGATTGAACCTCGGAGCGTACATTTTGACAGGGCGTTTGTTGTGTGTTTGTGAAAGTGATACTCTTGTGGCAACTGAACCAGCAGTTTGATTAACATGAAAAGCAACTCAAATAAATTTTAAGAAATAATGTACTAATGTTCTTAATGCCAAACAGGAAGGGCCAATATGTGGAGCATTTAGTAAACTGCGTGTTTGTTTGTTCAGGGTTGAGGTTGTTGAACATCCAGGCTGAATGGGTAATTGCATGTACAATGGTGTAAGTTATCCAAAATAACTGAAGGCTAAGATAAACTTATTTACATATCACTGGAGTTAATAACAATGGATTGCACCCATTACCTTCCACCTTAATCCCTCCCCCAGTTAGGCACAGCTCCCCCAGGTAGGCACAGTCCCACTGTGGTCTGTTGTTGAATCTTTCGGGGCAAATATTCTGGTGTACAGCAAAGTTGCGGACGTAAAGGAGTGTTTCGGTAGTGTATATTTGTATAGTTAATTTATTCGTCTAGAACTCAACTTGGCCAATGTCTTACCAAAATTGGCATTGATTCACGTACATCAGAGTTTATAAATGAAGATGCTGAGCTAGACAGTGTTGAAGTTTGATATGTATTGTTGAAAGTTGTTTTCATTCTCTTGTATATTTCCTATATTTGTACAAAGACGGCTGTGCTGGAACTATTTACATTTCATGTCCTTTTAAAATGCTCTACTCCCACCGATACTGGCAGAAAAACAAATCAACATTTGTTTGAATCTAGTGATGTAATTTCCCAGTATTGCTTGCCGCTTGCCAAGGCATTGTTTGTGAACATTTGTGGAGAAGCTGACACCGGTCATGTTGAGATAGCCCAAATAGATCGTGCAAGAAAATTGTTACAAAAGCCGACTTAAATTGCGATTGTTTGCACCTCATGGTTACAATGTTGGTTGAATCTATTAATCAGTTACACTGTTAAACAAAACAGCAGTTCAGCTGTTGTAAAATAATATTGAAATTTGCTTTGCATTTATTTGTTTTTGTAACTAATATTCATAGTTGCACGTTTTGAGTCGGCCAGACAAATACAGTTTTAGACAAGTTGCTGGATGTGTAATTGTTATTGTTTAGTTAGTTCTCTTGAGTGATCGACACAAGCCACTCATCTTTATTGTACATACTGGGGAGTTGAGGGGACGTTGGATGCCACATGAAAATAAATTGTTTACTAATGTTCATTGTTGACATATTGTGTTGTGGAGAATATGGGACTGGTTTCACAAAGCATGCGAACATATGAACTTTCATATAAATGTATGAACTTTCACACAAACGTATGAACTTTCACACAAACGTATGAACTTTCACACAAATGTATGACATTTTATACAAACATGAGCTTTCATAATAAGATTCATCATATTTTCATAGATCACACTTAACATACAGTTGTTCATGTTGATCTCTGAGATTCATCAGACATTTGCAACTATCATATTAGTTCCGAACAAATACTGTGGAACCGAGCCTTCTTATGTAGTGCTAAGATCCATGCAGTTGATCTTGTCGGTGTTATTCATACAGTTTCTATATGCTTATAAAACTTACTCTTACGATTATAAAGTTACTTGTCAGTTGAATCATTGAACAGGTGGTCTCGTATATAGAGTAACGTTACTCATCATTGAAATCATTTTGTATTCTTCAATTGCTCAGACTTTATTTAAGTAACACAAATAAATAGAAACCCCAACAAATGCAGAACAATACTTTAGAAGCTCCTAAAGAAGTATAAAGTGTAAATACAATATATATGTAAATACAATCACTAATAAAACATTTGTATAAAATGGAATCTGAACACATTCCACAACAAACTATTAAAATCTAGACCTGGGATCCTGTATGTAGAAATAGCTGTACATCGTGTTACCTGGGTTACAACCATTGATGACTGTACATCGTGTAAACCTGGGTTACAACCATTGATGACTGTACATCGTGTTACCTAGGTTACAACCATTGATGACTGTACATCGTGTTACCTGGGTTACAACCATTAATGACTGTACATCGTGTTACCTGGGTTACAACCATTGATGACTGTACATCGTGTTACCTGGGTTACAACCATTGATGACTGTACATTGTGTTACCTAGGTTACAACCATTAATGACTGTACATCGTGTTACCTGGGTTACAAGCATTGATGACTGTACATCGTGTTACCTAGGTTACAACCATTAATGACTGTACATCGTGTTACCTGGGTTACAACCATTGATGACTGTACATCGTGTTACCTAGGTTACAACCATTAATGACTGTACATCGTGTTACCTGGGTTACAACCATTGATGACTGTACATCGTGTTACCTGGGTTACAAGCATTGATGACTACATCGTGTTACCTGGGTTACAACCATTGATGACTGTACATCGTGTTACCTGGGTTACAATCATTGATGACTGATGTGTCATCATAAACCAAACAAGTCCTTTACAATTCTACACAATTAACAGCTAGGTCAATGCAATTTTCTACAAAAACCTCTGAATAATATCACACCAGATTTACAGAATATCCTACATCCAAAAAGGGATTAATGATGTATGACAATTTAGATGAAACTTACTGAACACCACTTTGCTAATGACACAAATGTTCCTGGTACTCTTCAATCATTTACAGATGCATCATTTGCAAACAAACAATTTTATATATGCGCAACATTTAAAATGAATGTTTCTGAATGAAATTAGTTTTGTTTGTTTCTTCAATTTGCCAGGTGGCACCACTGTTGCTGTCATTCGCCAGGTGGAACCACTGTCTTGTACAGACAACCCAACAGATGGAATGTGTGGACATGACATGGGTAGACTTGACAACTGTTTGGCCAAGCATTTGGCAAGCACTACAGAAACAGCTTCTTTGGAGCACTCAGCTTTTATGGAAATGAACTGTGATCTTTGATCCTGTAAACAAGAGATAATGGATAAAGAAACATTGTATATACATAATAATTATGATAATACTAGGTTACATGCTGTCAAAACAACTCACCAAAGCCTGGCTTGACACTGAACAAGACAACATCTGAATGTTCCAGTGTGGACTGATACATGATACTGCATGGATGAGAATTTAGTTACACGTTACATGAACAAAAGAGCGTGGACTGACACACGACACTGCACAGATGAGAATGTAGTTACACATTACATGAACAAAAAAGTGTAGACTGACACACGATACTGCACAGATGAGAATGTAGTTACATGTTACATGAACAAAAAAGCGTGGACTGACACACGATACTGCACAGATGAGAATGTAGTTACACGTTACATGAACAAAAAAGTGACTGACAGATGAGAATGTAGTTACACGTTACATGAACAAAAAAGTGCAGACTGACACATGATACTGCACAGATGAGAATGTAGTTACACGTTACATGAACAAAAAAGTGCAGACTGACACATGATACTGCACGGATGAGAATGTAGTTACACGTTACATGAACAAAAAAGTGTGGACTGACACATGATACTGCACAGATGAGAATGTAGTTACACGTTACATGAACAAAAAAGTGCGGACTGACAGATGAGAATGTAGTTACACGTTACATGAACAAAAAAGTGCGGACTGACACATGATACTGCACAGATGAGAATGTAGTTACACGTTACATGAACAATCAAGTGCAGACTGACACATGATACTGCACAGATGAGAATGTAGTTACATGTTACATGAACAAAAAAGTGCGGACTGACACATGATACTGCACGGATGAGAATGTAGTTACACGTTACATGAACAATCAAGTGCGGACTGACACATGATACTGCACAGATGAGAATGTAGTTACACGTTACATGAACAAAAAAGTGCAGACTGACACATGATACTGCACAGATGAGAATGTAGTTACATATTACATGAACAATCAAGTGCGGACTGACACATGATACTGCACAGATGAGAATGTAGTTACACGTTACATGAACAAAAAAGTGTGGACTGACACATGATACTGCACAGATGAGAATGTAGTTACACATTACATGAACAAAAAAGTGTGGACTGACACATGATACTGCACAGATGAGAATGTAGTTACACATTACATGAACAATCAAGTGCGGACTGACACATGATACTGCACAGATGAGAATGTAGTTACATGTTACATGAACAAAAAAGTGCGGACTGACACATGATACTGCACAGATGAGAATGTAGTTACACGTTACATGAACAAAAAAGTGCGGACTGACACATGATACTGCACAGATGAGAATGTAGTTACACGTTACATGAACAATCAAGTGTGGACTGACACATGATACTGCACAGACGAGAATGTAGTTACATGTTACATGAACAAAAAAGTGCGGACTGACACATGATACTGCACAGATGAGAATGTAGTTACACGTTACATGAACAAAAAAGTGCGGACTGAACATGATATTGCACAGATGAGAATGTAGTTACACGTTACATGAACAAAAAAGTGCGGACTGACACATGATACTGCACAGATGAGAATGTAGTTACACGTTACATGAAAAAAAAAGTGCAGACTGACACTTGATACTGCACGGATGAGAATGTAGTTACACGTTACATGAACAAAAAAGTGTGGACTGACACATGATACTGCACAGATGAGAATGTAGTTACACGTTACATGAACAAAAAAGTGCGGACTGACAGATGAGAATGTAGTTACACGTTACATGAACAAAAAAGTGCGGACTGACACATGATACTGCACAGATGAGAATGTAGTTACACGTTACATGAACAATCAAGTGCGGACTGACAGATGAGAATGTAGTTACACGTTACATGAACAAAAAAGTGCGGACTGACACATGATACTGCACAGATGAGAATGTAGTTACAAGTTATATGAACAAACAAGTGCGTACTGACACACGATACTGCACAGATGAGAATGTAGTTACACGTTACATGAACAAACAAGCAATACACTTCAAATTGTAGAAGAACAGAAAATAATGATTTCCTATATAATAATTATATAAATCAAATAGTATTTGAATCATTGTTAGGTTTCCATAATAATAAGGTGTATTTACTATGTGACTAACATAATGAAAAGAATTGTGTTTGTCTTTCCATCTAATGAATATGACATTATCCAATAAAAATGCAGTTTTATAAAAGGAAGATTTCTGTGGATTGGCATTGATTTTGGAGCCACAAAAATGCTGTTCAAAAAGCAAAATTCTATTGTGCCAGAGCCACATAGTGAGCTGTTTCCTGCATCAACTCCTTATAGACATCACGAGACAGCCATGCATGCAATGTGAAGAGATTACTACAAACCTGGAAATCCCTCCATATCATGGAGACACGACACGGCCCACTCACACGCCTCGGTCGAATCAAACCTGTGTAACACGAGTAAACCTGAGTGCATCATAGATAGTTTGGTAAGTTTGGCATTACCTTAAACACTTAGAGCACCATAACTACCTGTTACATGGTTAATTGTCTGCCCTTCCATGATCTTTTTCAAATAATCTTTTTATCTGCATTCAAATATAAATGAATATGCAACTAATGTAGTAGGTCTCAAGTCTCTCAAGTGGTTATACTCCAAACAGCCCAATCTTGGGTTAATGAAGGAGTTTGTGGTGGACTGGGCACATGCGCTGTGGGTGGTACATTCGACTAAAAGACTAGTATCTTTAATGTTGCTGAAAGGGTTTTTATCTGATAGTTTAATTTATTTTATATATAGGATGTTAGATGAAAATTTTGAATAGGTTGGTAATGTGTATGGATACTGTCGCTGTCTTGCCACATGCACACAGACAGTCTCCATACCCACACCATGGATAAGTTTATGCTGAGCACTGTGTTTTAAAGGCAGTTTAGGTGAGGAGGTGTGGTGAAAGGGAGTTCCATGATGGCTTCTTGAAATAATTTTGGGATTTTTATGCTGGTAATTTTTGGTGGAATCATATTCCATATGCGAATGGCTCTGGGATAAAATGAAAAGACCATTGCATTTATAAGACATCTGGGGGTTACATAAGTCCACGGGTTCGAGAGCGGATTAGTAGGCCTGGAGGGGGGGTAATCTCAATAATGTTATTTAGAATTTTGTAGAAGGTAGTGGCTTGTTTAATAATACGTCTTCATGCAAGAGTTGGTCATCCAAGGGCAGTAATTAGATCTGCTGGATTTGTGTTCCATCTGTAATAATTTTTAACAAATCTGGCAGCAGAGCATTGTACTCTTTCAAGGCTTTTAACTTGTGAAATGGTGTGAGAATTCCATATGGGTGACGAGTACTCGAGTTTTGGCCGGATTAGCATGTTGTAGGCAGTTTGTTTAACTTTGGGTTTGCATGGGCCAAGAATTCATTTAATCATGCCTAAAACGTTCGAAGATTTTGAAGTTATGTCAGTGACGTGATTTGTCCAGGTTAAGTTGGAATCCAATTTTACTCCAAGATATGAGTGGCTGGATACGGTGGATAATGGCTGGCCAAAAAGCGAGTACTTGTGTGGGCTGGGTTTAGTTTTGTTTGTTATTGGAAGGTGGACACATTTAGATACATTATATTCCATTTGCCATTTGTCAGACCGTGTTTGGAGTTGGTTTAGGTAATTTTGGAGAATTTCGTGGTCGGTTTTCTAAAAACTCTTACGATATATAATACTGTCATCTGCAAAGACGTATAGAAGATTTGATGTTCCCATCTATGTCATTTATGTAGAGTAAGAAGAGGACAGGTCCTAGAACTGAACCCTGTGGAACACCAGATGTGACATCTGTGATGTCCGACAGGGCTCCGTTAACTGAGACTCTCTGTTTGCAGTTGGATAGAAAAGATCTGATCCAATTTTTAGTGTTTCCAGTAATTCCATAAAAGGTCAATTTATATGAACTTTCATATAAATGTATGAACTTTCACACAAACGTATGAACTTTCACACAAATGTATGACATTTTATACAAACATGAGCTTTCATACATTATACATTTTATACAAACATGAGCTTTCATACATTATACATAAGTGAGGCACTTTGTCAAAGGCTTTGGCAAAGTCAAGCAGGATTGTGTCAATTTGGGTCTTGTTGTCCATAGCAGTCATCCAGTCATGGACTGTCTCAATGAGTTGAGATTCACAAGACAGTCCCGACTGGAATTCGTGTTGGTCATTTATACACTGTATTTAAAATAAACATATGCTCAGAGCCTTATGTCATGGCTTAGGCAATTGAACAAAACAGGGTGCCCTCTAACAGATATTTGAAAGGTATACTATATACTTAATGAAATCATGACATGGTACTCCATAGCAAGTGAATCTTACTATAAATGTCAAAATACTATATGGCACATTTCATATCAGATGTTGCACTCATATTTTTTAATTCAACAAAAATTTTACCAAATAATCCACAAGTCAACATAACCACCCATGTCAACCCATATGGATGTCGCTCGAATAGTTTCCGATATATGACCATTTCAAATTTGGCGGATTTTGTCGTGTTTGACACTTTTCGGAAATCACAAAGATTTCTTGCTCTACTTTAAATACCAGTAACTAAAAACTATTATTCTAGAACTCTGAGATTTGCCCTACTTATTCTCCATTATATATAGATAGTAACAGACATAGTATAGTTCCACACCTGTATATCAGTTCTTCCACGATCTGCCGTTGAAGTTATGTGTTTTTATGTGTGAAATTGAGCCAACAAGTGATTTTAGACCCATATTTCAACAATAAAACATGTTAGAATACTAATGAATCTTATTCTGATCAATAGTACACCAAGTTTGAAGCTTCTATCTTGATTAGTTTATGAGATACTGATCTCCAAAGTTGGTACACAGTGAAAAGTGGCTTATATTTAGCCGCCAAAAATGCTATGTGGCCATGGAGCTAAAATTCCAACTTCAATGCATGGCAGATTGTGGGACAACTAATATACAGATGTAGAACTATAGTACATATGTTACTATCTACATATAATGGAGAATAAGCAGTTTTAGCACAAATAGAGTTATTGGTATTTTAAGTAGAACAAGACATTTTCATGATTACCGAAAATTTTCAAAAATGACAGAATCTGCCAAATTTGAAATGGTCATAACCCTATGGTTTGACATGTGTAGTTACACTGACCTGTGGATTAATTTTTTTAATTACAAATTGGCTGTCTTTATGCAGGAACCATAATGAATCATATGATGTATGCCGATGACCTTTGTGTTTTTTCACCTAGTGTTGCAGGGCTGAGAAAACTCACCGATTGTTCTGCCGAGTATGGCAATATGTTTGATATAACATACAACGCCAACAAATCTTTCTGTATGGTTATTGATAACAAACCTAGGGACAAGAAAAATATTCATCCTGTTGTTATCAATAACCATACACTACCTTACACTGAGAAATGTAAATACCTTGGCCATATTATAAACAATAATCTTACTGATGATGACGATATTGCCAGGCAGAAAAGATGTATCTATGCTCAGGCAAATGCTTTAGCCAGAAAATTTTACTTATGCAACAGTTCCATTAAAACAACTTTATTTAATTCATACTATGGTTCAATGTACACCTCAAGTCTTTGGTGTCATTTTAAAAACAGAGTCTGAAAGGTATTACTGTCGCTTATATCAACAGTTTTAGAATTATACACAACCTGTCACCCCGCTGTAGTGCAAGCCATATGTTCGCTACTAATTATGTTAAATCCTTTAATGAACGTATTCGCTCATCAATTTTTAGCCTTTTATGCCAGTTGGAAAAATCCGACAATATACTTCACACTTTTATTTATTATCGAAGTCCATTGAGTAAACACTGGATTGATCAATTGTATGCTTTTAATTCATGATGTTTGTACTTTTATACAAATATATTTTTTATCCTGACTTAGCTATATATTTTTACTACATGTATGTATATTTATATATATATTTTTCTCACTACATGTACCTCTATTGTTCATCATGTGTGTATATGTATGTTTTTTTAACCTGTATGTATTTATAATATTATGGGCTCTTGCCTGAAATAAAACATTATTATTATTATAATTGGTAAAATTTTTGTGCAATTAAACAATATGAGTTCAACAAGGTTTTCTTATTTTGGTTGATTTGAGACGGAATGCTCCATATACTGTGTCTTTTCCTACTTTAAAAACAAAATCGCTTATTTTTAAACACACTAGCGGCTACTGTTTCTACGTGTTGCATGCAGCTGCTTACTCAGCTTACTAAGCAGGTATTACAAAAATAACTTGATACAGAAACAATGTGTGACACTGCCCTGGAGATGGACTCCCATTGTGAAATCAATGAATGTAGTTAGCAGTCAAACATTTCACCATCGAGACCCAGAAAATGCCCTTTCAATGATAATGCAGCAAAGCTTGGCATTTTGACAATAAAAATGGTTAAAACCCCCCGCAATTCATTGCTAATCAGGTTTGTTGATTTTCAAATATGCAGTGGGGCAATAGTTTAAGTAATATGCACAGCCAACTTAATAAAAATTGCATACTTTAGTTAAAATCATAGAAAGAATTGATTTTGATCGTTATACAAGGTAACTTAGGAAAGTGGGAATAGTGTTATGTTGTGGTATACAGACCTCAAGTAATTTTGCCCAATTTTGACCAAATAAAATTTATAATTTGTCCAACAATCTCACAAAAATTAAATAACAAATTTGTATTTATAAACGAGCTAACATGTCGTAGTGGATATGAAGTAGGTTTGTTTGGTTGTTAAATGATTCTAAAATGAGGCGTGCAAAATTTTTTTTTGAAGGACCTCATTTTAGAATTATTAAAAAAAAATCAAACCTACTTAGTATCCAGTATGACATGCTAGCTTGTTTACAGAAATTTGTTCTTTAGTTTTGGTGAGATTATTGGACAAACTATTACAGTAAAATTTATTAAAAAAAAGTCCAAGTTAAATAGTGGTCCGATTCTATATATTATGATATAGGATAATTCACACTTTTACAAGTTCCCCGATCTATCGATCAAAGTCAATCCTTTTGATGATTTTAACATAAATATGCAGCCTTACTAAATTGACTCTGCATATTAGTTAAATTTAATGTACAGGAAGACGAACCGAGGACAGCTTACCTGACAACAAATGTAGCCGAGCGACTGCTACTTGCACTGGTGCATTGGCATTGCAGAACTCGGCCATACGGACTCAATAGTTCCTTTAAAATCGTCTCCTTACAGTTGGGTGGCAGGCCTCGTATGACCACAACATCATTACCAAGTATCTGTTCACTGTCAACTGTCTCTTGATGTGAGACTTTGTTGTCGGATCTAATCAAACTATGGGCAATTTCTCCCATGCTACTCACTATTTTCACAGTGCCTCCTTCTGAACCTTGGTTCCCACAGAGTGGAGGGAAATCTCGCATCAAGTCTAATTGTGGTTCTTCATGTCTCACTCCAAAACCAAATCTATTTCTATCTGCATCTGAGGCCCCAAACCCTGAATGACGCCCCCTGTTAAGGTCATCACAGGACAGGTCAAGGACGTGGTGACGGTGTCCACTGTCACTCCCACTGAATACCCGTTCCGATGCTGATGGGTGAAAGCCAGAAAACTGACCAGCATCAACCTGGCCGCTGAAGCTGGGAGAACTGCAGCTGCTTCCTGAGCTCACGGAACAAATGTCGTCCTGGAACATTTAAGACACTAAGGTATATGATGTCACGGAATAAATGTCGTCCTGGAACATTTAAGACACTAAGGTATATGATGTCACGGAACAAATGTCGTCCTGGAACATTTAAGACACTAAGGTATATGACGACACAAATCAGCAGCGCAATAATCTGCTACAAATAATTTTTCTATACCATAAAGTAGTTTGTGGCTGTGTTTGTTTGTTTGTTTGTTTGTTTGTTTGTTTGTTTGTTTGTTTGTTTGTTTGTTTGTTTGTTTGTTTGTTTGTTTGTTTGTTTGTTTGTTTGTTTCTTTCTTTCTTTCTTTCTTTCTTTCTTTCTTTCTTTCTTTCTTTCTTTCTTTCTTTCTTTCTTTCTTTCTTTCTTTCTTTCTTTCTTTCTTTCTTTCTTTCTTTCTTTCTTTCTTTCTTTCTTTCTTTCTTTCTTTCTTTCTTTCTTTCTTTCTTTCTTTCTTTCTTTCTTTCTTTCTTTCTTTCTTTCTTTCTTTCTTTCTTTCTTTCTTTCTTTCTTTCTTTCTTTCTTTCTTTCTTTCTTTCTTTCTTTCTTTCTTTCTTTCTTTCTTTCTTTCTTTCTTTCTTTCTTTCTTTCTTTCTTTCTTTCTTTCTTTCTTTCTTTCTTTCTTTCTTTCTTTCTTTCTTTCTTTCTTTCTTTCTTTCTTTCTTTCTTTCTTTCTTTCTTTCTTTCTTTCTTTCTTTCTTTCTTTCTTTCTTTCTTTCTTTCTTTCTTTCTTTGTTACTTTGTTACTTCATATCTCCGTCAGTTTCACATGCATGGGCTGAATTGTTTTGGCATGCTCAAGGGTCCCATGGGGATGGGTTGTGAGGGTCCCATTGGGATGGGTTGTGAGGGTCCCATAGGGATGGGTTGTGAGGGTCCCATAGGGATGGGTTTTGAGGGTCCCATGGGGATGGGTTGTGAGAGTCCCATGGGGATGGGTTGAGATAGTCCCATGGGGATGGGTTGTGAGAGTCCCATGGGGATGAGTTGTGAGGGTCCCATGGGGATGGGTTGTGAGAGTTCCATGGGGATGGGTTGTGAGAGTTCCATGGGGATGGGTTGTGAGAGTCCCATGGGGATGAGTTGTGAGGGTCCCATGGGGATGGGTTGTGAGAGTTCCATGGGGGTGGGTTGTGAGAGTTCCATGGGGATGGGTTGTGAGAGTCCCATGGGGATGGGTTGTGAGGGTCCCATGGGGATGGGTTGTGAGGGTCCCATGGGGATGGGTTGTGAGGGTCCCATCGGGGATGGGTTGTGAGAGTCCCATGGGGATGGGTTGTGAGAGTTCCATGGGGATGGGTTGTGAGGGTCCCATCGGGGATGGGTTGTGAGGGTCCCATGGGGATGGGTTGTGAGAGTTCCATGGGGATGGGTTGTGAGAGTCCCATGGGGATGGGTTGTGAGGGTCCCATGGGGATGGGTTGTGAGAGTTCCATGGGGATGGGTTGTGAGAGTTCCATGGGGATGGGTTGTGAGAGTTCCATGGGGATGGGTTGTGAGAGTTCCATGGGGATGGGTTGTGAAAGTTCCATGGGGATGGGTTGTGAGAGTCCCATGGGGATGGGTTGTGAGAGTTCCATGGGGATGGGTTGTGAGGGTCCCATGGGGATGGGTTGTGAAAGTTCCATGGGGATGGGTTGTGAGGGTCCCATGGGGATGGGTTGTGAAAGTTCCATGGGGATGAGTTGTACATTAAATAATTACAATTTCCACAGGGGGTGGAGATCTTATGAAGGAACTTATGTGGATGTGTAACATATATTACATGACAATAGTAGTTTGTAGTTACATACAATTGTTTGAAACGTTACATAGTGTGTATTCTAATTCTAATTGTGGTACGGCGATAAGAAGCCAATTTTGGCTATAGTCTAAGTCGGGATGAGTGCGGATGGAGTCTACTGGATGTATAGGCCACAGGAGTCTACTGGCTACATAGGCCGCAGGAGTCTACTGGCTACATAGGCCACAGGAGTCTACTGGCTGCATAGGCCACAGGAGTCTACTGGCTGTATAGGCCACAGGAGTCTACTGGCTGTATAGGCCACAGGAGTCTACTGGCTGTATAGGCCACAGGAGTCTACTGGCTGTATAGGCCACAGGAGTCTACTGGCTACATAGGCCACAGGAGTCTACTGGCTACATAGGCCACAGGAGTCTACTGGCTGTATAGGCCGCAGGAGTCTACTGGCTGTATAGGCCACAGGAGTCTACTGGCTGTATAGGCCACAGGAGTCTACTGGCTGTATAGGCCACAGGAGTCTACTGGCTGTATAGGCCACAGGAGTCTACTGGCTACATAGGCCACAGGAGTCTACTGGCTACATAGGCCACAGGAGTCTACTGGCTGTATAGGCCACAGGAGTCTACTGGCTGTATAGGCCGCAGGAGTCTACTGGCTACATAGGCCACAGGAGTCTACTGGCTACATAGGCCACAGGAGTCTACTGGCTACATAGGCCACAGGAGTCTACTGGCTGTATAGGCCGCAGGAGTCTACTGGCTTCATAGGCCACAGGAGTCTACTGGCTTCATAGGCCACAGGAGTCTACTGGCTGTATAGGCCTCAGGAGTCTACTGGCTGTATAGGCCACAGGAGTCTACTGGCTGTATAGGCCACAGGAGTCTACTGGCTGTATAGGCCACAGGAGTCTACTGGCTACATAGGCCACAGGAGTCTACTGGCTACATAGGCCACAGGAGTCTACTGGCTGTATAGGCCGCAGGAGTCTACTGGCTACATAGGCCGCAGGAGTTTACTGGCTGTATAGGCCGCAGGAGTCTACTGGCTACATAGGCCGCAGGAGTCTACTGGCTGTATAGGCCACAGGAGTCTACTGGCTACATAGGCCGCAGGAGTCTACTGGCTGTATAGGCCGCAGGAGTCTACTGGCTGTATAGGCCACAGGAGTCTACTGGCTACATAGGCCACAGGAGTCTACTGGCTGTATAGGCCACAGGAGTCTACTGGCTGTATAGGCCACAGGAGTCTACTGGCTGTATAGGCCACAGGAGTCTACTGGCTGTATAGGCCACAGGAGTCTACTGGCTGTATAGGCCACAGGAGTCTACTGGCTGTATAGGCCACAGGAGTCTACTGGCTGTATAGGCCACAGGAGTCTACTGGCTGTATAGGCCACAGGAGTCTACTGGCTGTATAGGCCACAGGAGTCTACTGGCTGTATAGGCCACAGGAGTCTACTGGCTACATAGGCCACAGGAGTCTACTGGCTACATAGGCCGCAGGAGTCTACTGGCTGTATAGGCCGCAGGAGTCTACTGGCTACATAGGCCGCAGGAGTTTACTGGCTGTATAGGCCGCAGGAGTCTACTGGCTACATAGGCCGCAGGAGTCTACTGGCTGTATAGGCCACAGGAGTCTACTGGCTACATAGGCCGCAGGAGTCTACTGGCTGTATAGGCCACAGGAGTCTACTGGCTGTATAGGCCACAGGAGTCTACTGGCTGCATAGGCCACAGGAGTCTACTGGCTGTATAGGCCACAGGAGTCTACTGGCTGTATAGGCCACAGGAGTCTACTGGCTGCATAGGCCACAGGAGTCTACTGGCTGTATAGGCCACAGGAGTCTACTGGCTATATAGGCCACAGGAGTCTACTGGCTATATAGGCCGCAGGAGTCTACTGGCTGTATAGGCTGCAGGAGTCTACTGGCTATATAGGCCACAGGAGTCTACTGGCTATATAGGCTGCAGGAGTCTACTGGCTATATAGGCTGCAGGAGTCTACTGGCTATATAGGCCACAGGAGTCTACTGGCTGTATAGGCCGCAGGAGTCTACTGGCTGTATAGGCCGCAGGAGTCTACTGTCTGTATAGGCCACAGGAGTCTACTGGCTGTATAGGCTGCAGGAGTCTACTGGCTGTATAGGCCACAGGAGTCTACTAGCTGTATAGGCTGCAGGAGTCTACTGGCTGTATAGGCTGCAGGAGAGGTGGCTGAATTTGTTTATTGTTCCAGCTCGCACTTGAGGATCACTGAGTGTGTTCCATTGAACTATTGTCTTTACAAATTAGGAATTTCTGAATTGGTCTGTGTGGCCAGCAGGCACTACAAAGCACCTGGACTTATTGTTTTGATGTCTTTTAATGATGTTAACAGCCACATAATCTGTAAAAAGATTCGGCTTCACTCGTCTTTTGTTTGGTATTTGGGAACGAAAATATTTATCAGGAGGTACGGCCAGCACAGAGCAATCAACAGTTCTGAACAAGATACATGTGAGTGCCATTTAAGGTCATCTGAAATGGTGAGGCCAAGGTATGGGTTGTTGTTTACGCATTCCACTATGGCATTATTCAAACTGTCAGTTTTTTTTATACTGAGTATGTAACATTTGTTTGTGTTGAAGCTCATCCCCCCAGTCCTTTGTTTGTGTTGAAGCTCATCCCCCAGTCCTTTGCTTGTGTTGAAGCTCATCCCCCAGTCCTTTGCTTGTGTTGAAGCTCATCCCCAGTCCTTTGCTTGTGTTGAAGCTCATCCCCAGTCCTTTGCTTGTGTTGAAGCTCATCCCCAGTCCTTTGTTTGTGTTGAAGCTCAACCCCAGTCCTTTGTTTGTGTTGAAGCTCATCCCCCAGTCCTTTGTTTGTGTTGAAGCTCATCCCCCAGTCCTTTGCTTGTGTTGAAGTTCATCCCCCAGTCCTTTGTTTGTGTTGAAGCTCATCCCCAGTCCTTTGTTTGTGTTAAAGCTCATCCCCCAGTCCTTTGTTTGTGTTGAAGCTCACCCCCAGTCCTTTGTACAATTCTAGTTGCTTTAGGTCATTTTAGAGAGCGGTGTGATCACTGAATATTTGATTCTCTATATAGTAAACAGTCACCGGCAAACAGACGTACTTGGGATTTAACAGACGCAGGTAGATCATTTATGTGGCACAGGAAGAGCAAAGGGCCTAGCACTGTGCCTTGTGGGACACCAGAGTAGACGGGTACTTCTCTCGAAGATTTGCCATCCAACACATCTCTCATTGAACGTCCGATCAAGAAGTGTTCTAGCCACTTGAGTGTGGTCCCTGCTATGCCATAGTGTTAGAGTTTGTGAAGGAGTTTCCTGTGGGGGACTGTATCGAATGCCTTGCTGAAATCCAATATTGCCATGTCTACTTGCGTTCCAGAGTCGAATGAAGAGAAGAGGTCATGCATGCTGGTCATGGTTGAGATGTGTCAGAATGTTGTGTTTTTCGAAGTAGGTCATGAAATGGCGGTAGATGACATGCTCAAGGAGCTTACATGGGACAGACGTCAGGGAGATGGGACAGTAGATGTGCGTCTCCTTTTTTGAAGACAGCCGACACATTTGCTGTACGCCAGTCTAATGGCAGGGTGCCCATGTTTAGTGATCTTTGGAAAATGTCAGAGTGCCGGGGCTAGGGTGCCAGTGCAATTCTTCAGGACGGCATTGGGGATCTGGTCAAAGCCGCAAGCTTTAAATGGTTTGATTGACTTGAGCAATTTGCATACTCCCACTGTGTCTATGGTGATGTCACAAATGCTGGGGTGTTGTAGGAGATCGAGGTGTGGCGGGACGGATCCATCTTCTCTTGTGAAGACACTCTGGAACTGTTCCAAAAGGATCTCTGCCTTCTCCTTACTATCACACACCAATGATCCATTCTTTTTTAGGGGGGGCTACTCCAATGTTGTTTTGTTTCCTACTTTTGGTATAGCGCCAGAAGGGTTTTTAATTGTTTGTCTGAAGTCCTTCTGAGATAGTATTGTTGATGTAGTCCCACTCAGCCTTGCGCAGACTTCTCCTGCATGTTTTCTGCACAAATCTGTATTTTGTCTATTTGTTTGTTTTCTTGGCTTTGCTGTACAATCATTTCTTCTGCTTCAGCCATGGGAGGTTGCACCGTCTAGAGCTGAGCTGAGAAGGGATGTGTTTGTCAACAGGTTTCATTAGTGAGTTCTTAAAGGTAGTCCAGAGTAATTCTGTATTTGTACCAGAAGTGTACTGTGTACTTGATTTCATCAGACAGATTGCAAAAATCAGCATTGAGGCTACCCCAGTCAACATGAGCTACCCCAGTCAGCATGAGCTACCCCAGTCAGCATGAGCAAATTGTTAGATTTTAATGCATCGTTTCTTTTGGTGTTCGACTCTTACATCAAAATCAGTAACAACAATATCATGATCTGATATCAGTAACAACAACATCATGGTCTGATATTCCTGGCACAGAGGTGGAGTTTGTTACCAATGTAGGATTTGTCGTGAAGACGAGATCTAATAACTTGCCTTCTCTAGTGGAACAAGCGTAGACCTGGGTGAGCTGGACACTTTCTGCTGTGTCTATGAGGGCTTGTTGACTGGATAGCTCCGAGGCGCACGTTTTCATTTCACGGTGCCTGTGTCCCATGATATATCAGGGCAGTTAAAGTCTCCGCAGAGGATTGTCTGTTTTTGCTCTGAGTTTGTGGAGGTCTTCTTCAGAGAGCTTTTCAATTCTCGTTTGGTTCCATCACATCGACGAGGCCTGTAGAAAGAGCCTATCAACAGGTTCTTTTTGTTTTGGAGGTGTACTTTGGTCCATAAAATGTCGCTGTTGGTATCGAGGTCTGATTCGGCAGATGATACGATGTCCCTATCTGGGAACACTTCGCTGGATTTAATGTTGTTGTTTAGCCAAGATTCGCATCCACAAACAATATCTGGTTTTACGTATTTGATGGACAAATCTAGATGGGCTCTTTTGTTGACAACACTACGACAGTTCTATAACAGTTCACGCTCATTACGCGTAAATTCTTTTTCTGTGGAATATCTAATGAAGATGAGCGTGAACTGGATTTTGTAGATTTTGCTTTCTTGGAGTAATATGGAGAGGTATTGGACCTTTCCGCTGGGTTATCTGTTGTTTGGTTGTGGGATTTTGGACTGCTAGTGATTAGGGGGTTGAAGGTGGGAGATCATGATTCTGGAGTGATGTTTTCATTCGCAATGGGTTCATAGAAACTAGGAGATGTCTTGAAGCTTCGGAAGGTTAATGTTTGACATCTGCAGCATAGCCACTGAACGTTTGAATGTTGTAGCAAGCTATATTTTGTGTATTTTCTATGATTGTTCCGAGTTACGTGATCTACGTCAATCATCCACATAAGTTTCTTCATACAATACGAATGTTTTGTGAAACCAACAGTGATACATAATTTCTGGGGCATGAAGTATACATCACTGCTACAGCCACTGCCATACCAAACCTTGACTGGGTAGTGCATAGGGTCATAAACTCTTCTAGTGGCTGCCTTTCTGCTGTGCAACACCGAGCAACTCTGTATTTTGATATCAATGACCTACTGATTGGTTATTATGTTTAGCGTGTCTTAAGAGTTAACACATTTTCATTAAATTAGTTTGGGCAGGCAACTAACTATATAGGAGGGTGGACAACTTCTGAAGTTGTTGGCCTACTGGCCAATTACTTTTTAGGTGAAGGTCAAACACTGACCAGAGGGTTGCTCTTGTGATGTCTACCTGGACCTTTGGAGCTGACCACCCTCTGCTGCAACACATGGGCACGACCTTTGCCCTTTACCCCTCTCCTCTCATTGTCTCTCTACAATTACAGCATAACATGCCATTATACAGCACGGTTACGTACTTCAACATTTATATATTTCATGCAAGTGATGTTTTTTTGCAACTGGTAAATGATACATGGTGAAAACCACATTTCAATTAGACTTTTATGAAGAACTCAACTAAATATTGTGTTATTACTTATTACAGGTACCTGGTCGCTTTATTAAGTGAAACGTCTAATTTCACATGACAATAATACCTGATAATGGAAGAATATAGATTATTATTGATGTTCGACATCATTTCAGATATGTAAACTACACAATATTATTTTATGCTTGTCTATGCAAAAATATAAAAATCTGTTAAACTCTTCTTGTTAAAATCATTGAAAGAATTGAATTTGATCGCTAGATCAGATAACATATGCTATATATATATATATATATATATATATATATATATATATATATATATATATATATATATATATATATATATATATATAGCTGGACCACATTTGCCCCTTTTTCATCAAGTTTTGACTGGATCCGATCAAAAATAATTTAATAGTTTGTCTGGAGAACACTAAATAACACATTTGTACAGTGGATACCAGATAAGATCAATTTCTCATGAAATCAATTGAGTTAAATAGCTGTGCCTGACCTGAACACGCAGTGCATACGGTAACCGCAGGTCTGCCAGCTGGGGACGGGGTCTGCCTCGACCCGAGCACCTGCAGGGCTTGGCTGTGTCATCCTCACGGCATTCGGCAGATGCATCAAACATGCTGGCATGAAAGTCATCCTCCCAGAGTCGCCACCTCATTGCCATCTGACAACAAGAACAGGTTCTTGCTCCTACTACTAGTCTATCGAGTTGTACACCATCTCGCCCCTGTCTATCTGTCATCATTAATAACATTGTATACGCCGACCTGATCACTGTGATCCACTGGCCAGTGTGTGACTATTCCGCGATACCACCTTCAATGTTATGGTCGCCGTCACAGAAGCAAACTGCATTGTCGCTTTCAAGGCAGTTTAAAAACATCTTTTCCGTTAACCGTCATAACACTGTATACACAACAGCAATGACCTTTTTAATTTACTTATTTTAACATTGTTCACGCATTTACTACCAGTTTTTTTTGTAACTACTAGTATCTCTAGTCTACAGGCAAAGAAGGATGAATTAAGTTGCCCAAGCTTCCAAATGGCAGGTGGACTCAACCCCGGTCCTCTCGATCGACAGTCCAGCATTTACCCCCCACTCCCCCCCAGGTCACTGATCGTTTTTACTCGATGCAGAGACCCAACCATCAACAAATTGGAGCAGCCTGTGCCAATATTCGGGTTTGGCCAACAAACTATGTAATTACCATGGCACCAGTCACTACTCTCAGACAAATCAACTGCAGTTTGTCTGTCTACATATGTCACCTTCATGTCACATACCTAGACGGATAAACTACAGCAGCGATCGTTGATTGGATAATAGTGACAGTATACATGCATCACGATTCTTTTTGGTTAGCGTCTTCTTGTGAAACGTGTATTCAATGTTCGATAATCAAGTATTTCACTAAAATACAAATTTTTTAATAAATTATAATCTGTTTGCAATTGATCAATGACAATGAAATAACTATTTGAAATTTAGCATATATTATTTAGATATTGCATATTGGCACAAGTGTTTTTTGTGAAAACGGCATATTCTATTCATTATATATAGCAAAACACCCCACCATTCACCAGTGTAACCCAAAAAAAAATAATTACACATCAGATCTAAATTGCGATTCAGTAAACGCCATTCCTGTTTTCCAGCATATATTATCGCTCAAAATCTGGCCCATACTACCATAGCCACGCCAAGGCCAGGGCCAAGTTAACCAGACCTTTACTTCCATGTAACGGAACAGACTTTTAATAACAAACAGTGCCCAAACAAATATGCTAACCGTGATTGTTTTTGCCGTGCGCCGAAACAATCGCTTATATCTTCCAACCTGTCGCGGTACTCGATCGCGTTCGAAATACACAAATGTAGTGTTGTATTATTCGCCAGAGGCGCCACATGCTATTTCTGCCCCATTTCGTGACGTGATGAGGGATCAGCCTACAGTTATATTTCCCATTGGTAACCATATTAATGTTTTGCTTGATTATAAGAAAACGGGACCATCAAAAATTCTGAAAGTTCTTACCTGCCGTTGTCATGCTGGTCGAGTTTTGTCAAAATCACATGTTTCTAACTCTTTTAAAATGGCTGAACGTGCTATATCCGTCCATGTTTACCAATTTCTGCATGAATTACAAAGCACTTGTGCCTTGTACGTGGCGAAAAAATTGCCAACAATTCTTCCGCCTACTAAAATCATCTGAAAATCCGCAGTTACACTGTCAACAGATTCTACCAGCAAACATGGCAATGTCCCTGCTCAAAGGCACTTATGTCAGATGATATGAATTTTTTAAAACTTCCTATATCCAAACTTACTATGACCTACATTCGTAGGCATGATCCCATGAGTGGCTATGTAATGTGGCTAGTGTGTGTTTGCTATGCTATGTATAGACGCTTTCTATCCATTAACACCTCTACAGAAAAACTTAATTAATAACTTGAAAAGTATTAAAAATTGCTGCATATATCCAGCAGCAAATGTGTAGGCATAAATATTATCTTTGCGATGACTTAGAAAACAAAATAATTCCACAGTTGCAATTGCCAATTACTTCCCCCACAACCACTATATCTGTCAGAAGGACCTCCTGGGTCACCTTGCAAAGTTTCTTCCGGATTAGCCCTCAAATGCGACCGTGTATAAGACACAGGCAGGCAGACAGACACAGAGGCGGGCATTTTGATTTATAGATTAGATACTAGCATATTTACCCGGCGTTGCACGGGGAGAAAAGGCAGCCATGGTTGTGTTCCACTGATCTACATTATTATATAACAAGATTTAACAAGATTTGCCATCCAAGCCAAAGGCCCAGATGGCAAGTGGACAAGGAAGCCATTGGCTTATCGAAAGTTCAACAATGTTCATCTACTTATAACCCGCCCTCCTGAGATATGTGTCAACCTTGTTTTTAAACATATTCACGCTGCTAGCAGTTACACGATCTGTAGACAATTTGTTCCATTCATTTATTGTCCTCTGTGAGAACGAGTGCTTCCTGATGTCCAATCTACAGTGGTCCTTTACTAATTTTACCTCATGTCCTCTAGTTCTGCTATCCTTCTTGAGTGAGAAAAACATATTTCTATCAATATTTTCATACCCATTCAATATCTTAAAAACTTCAATCTGATCTCTTCTTAACCTCCTTGTCTCTAGAGTTGTTAAACCACATTCTTTCAGGCGTTCTTCATAACTAAGGTCTCTAAGTTCTGGAATCATTTTAGTTGCTCTCCTTTATATGCGTTCAAGCGTATCTATATCCTTCTTACGATATGGTCTCCATGCTTGTATACAGTATATTCTAAATGAGGTCTAACTATTGCCTTATAAAGAGGTATAATTAACTTTTTTCCCTTGTATGTTATGTTTCTTCTAATCAATCCAAGAATTTGATTACCCTTTGAAGCTGCAATACCACACTGCTCTGAAACTTTCTGTCATATCAATAGGTCAGTAGTATTTTTATCTGGCCACCACAGACAGCGCTACAATGTTAATATAATGTAACAAGTTTTTGTTAACGAAAATGCGTCTTTGGATGGATACAATATTACTATAACGTAGTTAGTGTTTGCTATGTTATGTATTATCTTTCTTTCTAAATGTATACACCCAGATTATGGGCGCATACATAATTAGCTAATTATGATGTCATCCAGGCATTCGGCTAATTAATAAAATAAGAGTTAACTTTTATCAGTTTTAAAGTTAACTCGAATTACATCGTATAAACTGATAAAAGTTCATTCTTATTTTATGAATTAGGCTAACGAGAATGAGGCTTCAGTGGATGGCAGCGCCACCTAACGACTTTTCACACGAAGCGTTGCGCCGGTTGAGTATTGAACAAAAACGTGATAAGGTGCGTCGGTGTGTTTGCTAAATGATGTTTATATAATTATAATACAGCAAAATCACTACGTTCTCATTCATTCTATTGCGTAAAATATTGCTGCTGCAACGGTAGTTCTCCATATAAATAGATGAACGAGACTTGCTGGCTGTATTGTCATTGTTTTATAATTGAAATGTAGGGCGATATTAAGTAGCAAAACGTGAACGTTAAGGATAGGTTATTAAAATCGGGGGCGTTACTGTGGTTCTTTGTATTTACGTAAATGTTTATCGAGTGATCCGTTGATAACCATTTAGTCATTTAATACAAATCTTACAAATTTTACGGTTCTAATTCTAAAGAAATAAGAAAACAGAATTCAATCACGCCATTTTGATTTTTGTCACAATGGCAATGAAACGAAACAATGTCGGAATGTCCCTGCCCTGGTCGGCATGCTCCAACAGTTCGGCCCTGATTTTAATGCAGTCTTCTTTATGTTAGGCAGTCACCATCCATTAAGCAGAATCTGCTAGGAAATTTTGCTGCACTTTGGGGGGTTGCAGTTCGTAACAAAATGATAAAGAACTAAACAGGGGAAATGAAAAGAAAGTATGTTAAACAGGGGGAAGGATGTGCAAATGTATTAGGTTGTAGGTGAGGTCGGGTGTTTCTCCTATGGCGGTTGTGTTGGTGTGGGACAGTGCTTTGTGATGAGCCCGTGGTGGAACTTGTAGAAGGTGACAAGGCGGGCTTTTTTTCTCCACTGATGGGCTAATAGACCTATTCTGGACCCAAAACTGGGATCTAAATTCGCAACCTAGCCGCATTGGGGTTTAACCATAGGAGTAATCTGTCACCCCGAACATTGTAGATTTTGCAACGGATTACTAGACTCGTCTATTCAGATTAAATTTGCTGCCACTTTAAAAAATATATAACAATCACCAATAAAATGTTGTAGTTTAAAATCCAACGTGATCTAGTGACGGTGTTAAATTTGAAAATTACTTAAAATGCTAAGGCCTTTGCCATAACATCAATATATAATGGGCAGATAATGTGAGTAAAATGATTTGAATAGTGGACGTAGTCAAAGCTGCCAAAACTGTTTGTCATGCTATAGTATCACTACCACACCGGCTGTTATAGTAGCCTGTTGCACTGACATGGTTAAGCTACAGAACAACTGCATGTGCAACTGTTTATGTTGACAGAAATCATCCCTCACCAGAGTATCGGTGAGTCTTACAGCACAGTCCAGTAAAGATGCCTCCCAAACGTCGCAGTGGAAGGAAGTCCCAGAGCCCAGCCAAAGCAAGTGCAGTGATCCAAGTAGAACTGGAGGAACAAGCAGATCAGGAGGAACACGTAGACCTGGTGGAAGAAACAGACCAAGGGGGTCAGACAGACCAAGGGGGTCAGACAGACCAAGGGGGTGAAGGGGAAAAGGAAGCTGAGCCAACAGTGGATCTGACAGATGAACAGGATTACGGTGGTGAAGAAGGTCAGTTGATCGTGCACTGCTTGCCTTTCCTGTATGACACTGTTGCTGGCTAGATGTCTGTTTTATAACATTTCATGTGTTATTTTCACGGTTGGCAGGGGAAATATATCTACTGGGTAAAACCAAGAAATTATAATAAAATATTCACAGTCAAAATACACAATTCATTTCTACTGATTTTTAATTTATAGCATCAATTTACCAAGATAGTCTGAACAAGTTAAACACATGTTAATCACTGACGGGCCACTGGTTGCAAAAGCTTGATGTCGAGGCCTGTATTACCAACAGAACAGTGATATAATTGAAACCGACACCTTAAAATATCCACCCAAAATCTCATATCCATTTCTGACCGTTTTCAGCAGTTCTTGACCAGATGCTGGAGTTTGACAGCAGTATAAATGATACAACTGAATCAAATGGCATTCAAGAGGATGCACCTACAGAGACAGAGATAGAGCCACAATTAAGTGAATCAGCCACGTCAGTTGGTAAGCAAATGAACAGACCAATGCACCTTGTGTGCATGTTTATTTTGAATTCTTTGTGGGGGAAACTCGTGTGTATTCATAGCCTTAACTCATGTACTGGATTTGGTTGACACCTAAATGTGTAGTTGGGCACATTGTCTTTGAGGCCTAAATGTGTAGTTGGGCACAGTGTCTTTGAGGCATAAATGTGTAGTTGTGCACAGTGTGAGGTCTTTGAGGCATAAATGTGTAGTTGTGCACAGTGTGAGGTCTTTGAGGCATAAATGAGCATGGTACAAAATGATGTAAATGTTTTCAGCGACGTATCTACAAAATTGTAAGAAGTGTTGTCGTTGTAGATGAGACTGCCACCGATGCAGCTGCACCAGAAGCAACAGAGACAGAACCAGACGAGACAGCCACACAGGACGGTATGACAACAAACCATATGTTGTTTCCCAGTAAAAATTTGAATCATCTATCAAACAGATTCGGGGCACTGATTTAACTCACTCTTTCACATCCATGAATGGAATAATCTGTATCATAGTTAACCCTGAGAGTGATCACTAGGCCGAATTTGGCCCACACAATCAATACGAAAAGAGTTCCGGCTGATTTGGTATCACTATGTAGGAAAAATTTTCGTTTCTGTCACCAGTACCTCACATGGGAAGATGGTATCATTGGAAAGCTGAATCACTCTTCATTCTGATTCATTCATTAGCATAGTCGATGATAGCTAATGATGATCTAGCTTACAAAACGCACCCATGTATTTTACTAAGCTCCATAGAATAAATTTATGTTTCCATTCATAGTATCTAAATATGTAACACGTTATACCTTTGGAAAGCTCTATGATTGGCCTATTCGAATACATGTGAATGAGTGAACGGGATATATGCAGCGAATGAGAAATCATTGTTACAACGTGTTGTCTGGGCCGTCTGAACTTTTTATTTACTGATCCACCATTTTTGTTTTCTCAATTCGTTCTGTGTCAGTTTACTTTAGGCCGGTTTATTTAAAGTTTCCGTGTCAATATTTTGGCAAATCGAATTACAGCATTAGTGAATCATGCTATTATGCTAGTTCAGACGGAACAATGTTGCCGGCTTTTTTGAGATAAATATCAGCAAGCTGCCATCGTGATTTACGCCCGCTTTGACAGCACGCATTACCATTGGTAAATGACACAGGGCCGATGTGTCTATCTGAATCTGCAAAAATCATAAAAATAAAAGTATATTTTATTCATTTTTGTTTTATTTTATAACATGTATGGCTACATTTTTCTAATTGGATACATGGACGTACAGCCACTCAGTAATTATTATTAATAGTAGCAGGGTGAAAATAAACATGTTGCTTTCTTTTTTGATGAAATTCAAAAAGTAATATTCCCATGACAAGATTATGTGCTGTAGTTTTTATCATTTTATTATAATGAGTCTTTACAACAAAATGGTACCTCAATCACATCTGTGCGATAATTATTAGCAATGTTATGACCTTTTAAAAGCACCCTTGTGAATAACTCTGATTTGTGTACACCATGGAAACTTATCAGTGGTCAATCCTAGGGTTAAAAACACTCACAGGAAATATATTGGACTATTATTGGTATATAAGAAACAATGATATGCATTGAATCTATTTATATGCAGTCAATCACACTTATATAAATCAAGTAAACATATCAGTTATACTCTAGTGACATTACAGTAATAATATTAGTAAGATATGTTTATTGATTCCCAGAAGGAGAGACCTCAGTGACAGTTGACGAAGAGGGTAGCAAGGGTGATGGCCCCGAGGGGGGTGAGGGAGAGACGTCAGAGAAGAGTGACAGTAAGACAACAACTCCAGGTGAGTGCTTTCTCCTGCCCTCTAAAGACCCGTTTACACAAGCAATTTGTGTCCAGTTATGTGTCATACGACAAACAAATCGTGCACATTTACACTGCAAGTGTGTCGTATGAACTCATGTATGCAGAATGCCAGTTTACAACATTTTATAGCTACTAGGCAGTAATTCAGTAACTTTTTTATGTACATTCACTTCCATATCATTCTGAGTAAAAATTTCTTTCTGTGAATCGACCTCTTAATAGAATCAAATTGCTCTGGCCTGAAGACCTGTAGCAAATATTTAAAGCTATTCAAGATGTGGCAATTGTAATGTATATATGTGACCCGCTCCATCAAAATCAGGAATAAGTAAGAAAATTATATTTTGAAATAAAGGTACCACGTGAAGACAATTATATGAGCTTTCCAATGGTACCAAAGACAACTACCAAGCTCTATTAGTTGCTGAGTTATCGTTTGATAAAGAGTAGTTGTCCCGAGTCATTTGAAGAAAAACGATTGTGAGAAAAAAGTTTTGAAGTTTACTAAAGTGTCTTCATACATTTCAGTAACAATGACATGTCATATGAAGTTGAAATTGTGCACTGTCATAGTACACATTAACATGGATATATTGGTGTAACTCCATTTCAATAGCAGTGAAAGTTGGCAAGATATGGCATTCTCAGCAATGTTGCCGCCAAGCTGTTCACACGCTCGCTCAAAACTGTCAACTATCACTTGATCATGGTCTTTCTCGTAATTTTCGCCCCCAGAAATTACGCTCATTTCATTGTCGCTATCTGAGCCATTTTATTCGACTGTTCCCCAGTCAAAAGCAATTAAACAATCGTTTAATAAACATAGATTTGATGTAATAACAATCTCCGAAGTAGTCAAACTCAACCAAAACAAACATGGCTTCGTATGGGGGTAAAGGTCGCATTCCAATGTTCAGTGCGATTACGTATGCGCGTTTCTTGCTGAGCTAATCAACTATTGCGATTCTGTGGTTTTGCTTACTCTTCGTCTCCGTTTTAGACCTCACTGACTGGTCATATGTTAACATATGACTAATTTTGCCCTAGTAAATGCATCCCCTAATAGGTCAGCTTTCCAACGATGCCAATATGGCGGGGGTGGACACGATGTGCAGTGGATACGATACATCTGAAGATATTCATAACTTGACGAAACATCATATTTTTTCAAAGTTATCAGTTGTTTTATGACCTTATAATAGCATGACAGCAATATAGGATAGTTAGGCTAATTAAAAACCTGAACATCAGCCATCGCAGCCAAATTCACCCCTTTGCGCACTTTGAAGTGGAATAACCAGGCTCAGCATTTCCAATTTATTTCTGAATTTGATGGAGCGGGTGACATATATCACGAGGTCATTTTATTGAGTCTCCTAAACCAGCTTTGGTTTGTTTTCAGTAAAACAAGAAGACACGAGTAAGTCATCGTTCCTGACAGAAGGGTACATCAAGCGCAATTTGGTGTTCAAACAGTACATGAGAAAAGGTAAGTGCAATATATATATATAATTCCTTTTTTCTATATCATGAAAATACCAGTAAGGTAACTGTTCATATAATATTGACACAGATGGGCACATATATTGACACAGATGGGCACATATATTGACTCAGACGGGCACATATATTGACACCGATGGGCACATATATTGACACCGATGGGCACATATTGACACAGATGGGTACATATATTGGCACAGATGGGCACACGTACAAAACTACAACTGCTTGCAAGGAATTTAGTATTAATAATATTTAATTCTAACAGAGCACAATAAGTTTAAAAACTCAAAAAGTTCATTAGAGTAATGTATAAGATGTCTATGAATAAAAATAACATACAAGATCAAGAAAATATATCTACGTATATTTAATAAATTTATGTGGCATCAGAAAAGTGGATGAAAAAAACAATTTGTGAACCAGATAAAAAACATCAAAACAAAATGCGAGGAACAGGCGTGTCTTTAGAGGTTCCTTGAACACTGTGTCGTGCTGCACTTGAAGACAACAGGTAGTGTACCATAAGTGGAATAAAGGCTGTTCTTGCAGAAATTAGTGCTGATATCCGTCTGAAGACAGTGCTAGTCTTCCCAGTGACTTTGACCGACATTCAGGACACGACTCTGCTCAGCTATATTGAAAAGAGTCATCGTTTTATGCTGAACTTCAACGATCGACTGAAGAAACACAATACAGAAGGGTTTGTGGCATATGCATTTGTCTTGTTTATAGTTGGTTAAAACCATAATTCCACACGTTAGAGCTGTTTTTAGTTGAAGCTTCGTCTGGATTCTAACTCATCATTCTGCACAAGTTTTATTCATTTTTGTTGGAGCTTGAGATACTCGGCTGTGGATCACAGCACCTTCTCTATTTTCAGATTAGAGTGAACAAGTCCACAACAGGTGACATATTTACCTCATGTGGGGTCTTCTAGGGGCTATTCTTGTCAGCATTTCCATATTCATGCAAAGCATACTAAAAGGAGGAGGGGTCAAGAAAAAGCATACTTGTTTTTGAATGTCAGTCGCTTGTGAAATTTGACCACCATTGGATCATACATATCCGTGATGTGAACTGTTACAGAACTAGTATTGTTTAAAATTTTGTAACCGTTCACCGCACGATGCTTTTGTTTGTAAACATATCAACATTTTAAGTTACTAATTCAGGGAGGGGGGCTGAGAATTATTACGCTTTGTATGAATAGGTAAATGTTGAGTTGACAATTGTGAACGGGCCTTTGCTTCCCGGGCATAGATACCAGCTAGAAGGAACCTACAGATTTTAGTGTCCACAATTGTCAACACGTGGTATTCAGCTATCCACTGTCCTGTTTTGTTTTTTCTTGCCTCAAAGTTACCATAATGACCACAAAATGAAGATCAGTGTTTTCTGAAAGTATTTCAATGAATGCATGTTTGACTTTTGCTTTTTTTGTTTTTCCGGTAGCTTTTCCCATATCTTGGTTTTAGTTTATAAAGACATTTGATAAGATTGCCATATCCTGCCGCAGGTTCCTCAGCATAAGCTTCCACACCCTCATGGAAGCTGATGAAGCTGTGGAAAGCCTCAAGTCATGGCGAGAAGGGCTCACAGTGAGACGCATGCACCCCCCAGAGTCAGTTGGTATGTCACCCCTCCCAGAGTCAATCGGTATGTCACCGTTTTTAATCGACTGCCTCCAAGGCCTTGTGATATTGCCACTCATCAGTTATGGTTTAGGATTACTTTCCTGGCTATTTACTATTCCATAATACTATCACAACACTATAACAATAGTTATGAAATTTGCAATAGTAATGCAGCTATCACAATACTATCGCATTAGTAAACTGTCCCTAATAGTCAGCTAGCTTGTAAACTACCACACTGTTGTTGCGTCTTCACTTCATAAATGTATGTTTAGTATTATTATGTCTTATATTAGATAGTTATCTATGCCTGTAACATTGACTTGTTTACATTATTATCTTGCAGATAAGGCCATGAATGACATCAAAGGATTTGATCCAGCTGGTAAGTACTTCCTGTATTTGTCAAGACCAGGCAATAATACCATAACAGGAGTGTCACATTTTACTATAGTTTACCAGGAATCACTGTTGTAGTGAGTTATTAAAGAACTTTAATATTTGTGTAAAGCTATTAACATATATTTTATTTGTAGCTTTGTATGTCAACCTTTTGCACAAGGGATCAATATCTGTTGGAAATAAGCATTTGATTTGACATCAGATATTTTAAAGCTGTTTCTGAAATAACATTCAGACGTTTCGGAAAATGTTCTTGGAAAAAGTGCTGTTTTTTCCCCAAATGTTCTTGAATTTTACTTTATGCTTTCTGTGTGAACCCTGGTCCCAATTTCTATGACAGTCGGCATCAATATCTAAGAGGCAGTGTCTAGATGTGTCGCTTGTCTAAATGTACACATCATTTTGTTGCACATTGTCATGTGATATGGTGTCGCTTGCCCAACTGGGCACAAATCTCTCATGTAAACCAGCCTTTAGCATCAGCAATGTGACATGAATAATTTAGGGACGCGTTTTCTGTCAACAGCGGAGACGCACTGCATGGTGTTTGTGAAGTTCCTGCCTGAGGACACGACACAGGAGGCTCTCAACGAGCTCATGCCTGGAAGTAGTTCTGTCGTGATTGCCAGGACTGACGACGGCGTACAACGCAAGTAGGTCAACTCTCTTCACTGTCAACACTTGCTATGGCAAATTATTTTGTGTTGTCTAATATGCTCCTTTAATTGTGTGGTGTAGATTGTTTTAGTTCTTAAAACTACCATACAGCCACGCGCGCGCGCGCACACACACACACACACACACACACAAAACTTATATTTTTATACACATAATTTTTAGTATCTATTTTCTTATTTGACCAGTCATGTGATTTAATTTAATTTATGTTATTCCTGTCATATTGTTAGGTATGCTGGTCTACTTATGTAATAATTGCACGTTAAATGTATTCTTAAATGGAGTATTGTATCAGTATACATTATCATTTGTATAACCTTGTGTTTTATTTCTCCCATTACAGCTATGGTTACTTGAGTTACGAGACTGCAGAAGAAGCCAAAGAAGCAGCTGAAAAGTATAAGGACATCGAGATGGACGGCAAGAAATTGCTTGTGGTGCATTATGGGACTTACATCGACCCTGTGTCACCAACGAGTAAGTGTCAACATTATCACAGATAAA
Organism: Lamellibrachia satsuma; assembly: GCA_033239005.1. Classification (NCBI taxonomy): domain Eukaryota; kingdom Metazoa; phylum Annelida; class Polychaeta; order Sabellida; family Siboglinidae; genus Lamellibrachia; species Lamellibrachia satsuma. The sequence goes on from BSQZ01000033.1 coordinate 3,465,579, forward strand.
ACAGCAAAATCACTTATGTATAATAATTTCAAGTGTTAGCGCTCCTTCCTCATTTAAATTTGTTTATTTGCTTCGTTTTAGAATCATGTCACAAAAAATTAAACCTATCAAATGCAGGCTCATTTGTGCAAATGTTTTATTTAGTTTAGATGAAATCATCATCGGACAAACTATTAAATTATCTATGACGGGATATAGTCAATATATGCTATGACATTCACATTTTCGCTAAATGAACTCATTTGATGATTTTAACAAAAGTATGCACCCTTGTTAAACAGACAGAACATAAAGTATGTACTCTTGTTAAACAGCAGAACATAAAGTATGCACCCTTGTTAAACAGACATAACATAAAGTATGCACTCTTGTTAATCAAATTAATTGAGGAATTTCCACCATCTTGATGTGTGTACAACTAAGACAAGTACTGCGTCTGTTCACACATGTTCTGTGTTATTGCAAGATGCAATGCCTGACACAAAGCGTATCCACATGCTGCATCAGTACCGCAATCTCAAGTTCAACTATGATACGAAGCATTCAACAATGGTAGCAAGCTACAAGCAGCAGACAGAATATGTAAGTCAGACAACTGTCATGGACCCAGTTTTCATGGTTCTCAGTAACCATTTAATCACTGTATTGGTCTGTTATAATATTAAAATTTCTTATTTTGAATATTATTCTCATACAGCTATTTTGCTATTATAATTGTATTTGCTTATTTATTTATATTCACTTCTTTGCCTTAGAATTTGTTTAGCTTACCACAAGTTTTGCTTCTGCAGCAACCAAATTGCCATGATGGTATGCACCTGGCTTATTTCTAAGTCATATCTATATGGGCATTACACCCCCTGCTACTCTATATGGACATTACACCCCCTGCTTATCTATCATCCTTGGTTAAAGTAATAAACATCTGGTTTGACAGAGAATTGAGATGTTGAAGTGTCGCCTTGAGAACGATGCCGAGCTCCGTGTGGCGGAGAAGAAGCCAGAGCTGGGCCTGGATCAACTGCCAGCTAAGAAACCCAAGGGCCAAGACAACTACAACAACTACAGCCATGTCCCCTCCAAATTACTGCCAGCGCCACGGCCACTGGCCACGCAGCCAATGAAACGCAAGAACAAACCGTACCAGAATCCTCACATGGGAATGACACCAAGGTAAGACCAAGTCTCGAGGTTTGAATCCTCTTGCTGCCATTTCGAAGCTTGGGCAATTTAGTTCACTCCACATTGCTTGTTTTCTCATCTGTTTAAATGAGCACCTGTATATAGACAGTAATTGACTGAATAATCTTCATGCAGTAATTGCAGCATGGCTGAATGCTTCCCATACAAGTCAAGTTGGTGTTTGAATGAACAGGTCTGACGTAGGTGAAGTAGCGTAAGACATTTTAAGCAGTGCTCGAAGTTAGTAAAAATCCAGAGGCCCAAGACCGTTAAATCACAGGGCAGGCTTCAACTCTCAAAATGCTGGGCCGAATGGCCGGCCTGTTTTTCGGCAAATAATATTAAAAAAATTATGTAACTCCATCAATGTATAACACACCATGACTTGTGAAGACTCAACCCATTCATGGACGGCATCAAACTATAATCGAGCTATCGTATGTTTGTATGTGGTTATGTTAATGTTTTCCTCCTAGACGGCTTGCACCTCGGGTGTCAAACTTTCAGGGATTAATCTACCACCCCACAAATGAAGCATAATGCCTTTATTTTTGGTAAATACCCCATATATTAAGGGTTCTTAGTGGTTTTTATGGTAAATTAAATGTTCACTACGTAAAACTTCCAACAATCGCAGAAACCCGCGAAAGATGGCAGTTTATATTCGGTACGTAAACTGAGACTAAGTTGCTTGGTGTGTATGTAGCACCTTCTGGCACATAACATCAACTAGGTTGCATGAATTAGACGCTGACGCAAGGTAGGAAGATGTAGACATTTTTTTTAGCAATATTCATAAAAGCGATCACCTATTTGGTAAACATTGCTACCATGACTGTCACGTATGAATTACCAAGTTATCCCATCCTGGGGACGGGAATTTTTGCTAGTTAATGTAATGGATTATTGTGTGAAATTGCACTTCATGCAGTCAAACAAATGCTTTGAAAACACTTTCTATAGATGTAATTACAAATTGTTTCATTCAAAACGCTAGTAAAAAAATTTTTCTAAGAGTTAAGATTCGAAAATCGATGCTGTCATTATTTTTAGTTTCATCCAATCGGCTCAACGTACCTTACGGCCCACTATCAAAGTTGAAGGTTTGACTGACCACCAACTTATGAACTCAGGTGTAGAAAACTGGTCTTTAGCAGACCTAAGGGCCAGGTATCACACTACGTGAGAACTTACCTGTTTGTCATTGATCAAGTGTTGGTATGTTCCAGGTGGCAGAACCAGCAGATGGGTGGCATGGGAATGGGGGGTGGCGGCATGCTTGGTGCCGGTGGCATGATGGGTGTCCAGCCTGAAGCCACTGTGAAGGCTGTCAACATGCTTGTTGGTCTGTTAAGGTAGGTACAAAGATGTAGGCCTTTGAGATTGAAGTTTTTTCTGGAATATAAGAGAAAGACTGGTTGAGCATGGGACAACATGAAAAGTAGCCAGTCATAGTGGATTTAGTATATTGAAGACAGAGGCTCTGCCAAGTCAAATGTTATTGGCATGAAACAATAAATGATAGCTGTTGTGGGGCGCGATAGCATACTAGTTAGCATGCCGGACTCTCGATCGAGAGAATCCGGTTTCAAATCCCACTGCGGTCGCTTCGAACCTTTGGCAAGTTTGATCACCCCACGTTGCCACAATTCACTCAGCTGTATAAATGAGTACCTGGCAATACAGATAGTAGTCGATATGTGAACGAATAGTCTTCGCGCAGTAATTGCAGTGTGGCTGAATGCTTCACAGAGAAGTTGAAATGGCCTTGGAATGAACAGATCTGCCAGGGGGTGAAGTGTAAAGCGCTTTGAGCAGTCGTAAGGACTGGATACTGCGCTATATAAGAACGTACCTTTACCTTTTATAGCTAGTTGATTATGAAACTAATGTGGTCTGAATCTAGTAAGTCGTGTTGTCTTAGCAGAGTAAGTTTGATTTTCTGTAGGCTTTAGTCAGATATCTGGAATGTGCTACACTTGCTATCTACTTTAGTCAGATATCTGGAATGTGCTACACTTGCTATCTACTTTGTTTTGTGTATCTTTACTTAATTTTACAATATACTTTCTTATGTAACTATTACATTTTAAGTGATTCTATATTTACCTGTATGTTTTTGTTTTATACTCATGGCCCGTAGGAAGATAAAATGTATATTTTATAAGGTTTACCATGAATATTAAAAAAAATTACATCATATATATGTTGCATAACATTTGCAGTAGTTTGATTAATAATGATAAAATCATAATTAACATTGATCATTCTGCTTATTCACCAATTTATGTAATGCACATTTTTATTGACTGGTTTGGGGGCATTGGTATGTACATGACAACAGTAGCCGTATGACTGGTTGTATGTTGACAGCAACCATTGGTATGTACATGACAACAGTAGCCATATGACTGGTTGTATGTTGACAGCAACCATTGGTATGTACATGACAACAGTAGCCGTATGACTGGTTGTATGTTGACAGCAACCATTGGTATGTACATGACAACAGTAGCCGTATGACTGGTTGTATGTTGACAGCAACCATTGGTATGTACATGACAACAGTAGCCGTATGACTGGTTGTATGTTGACAGCAACCACTGGTATGTACATGACAACAGTAGCCGTATGACCGGTTGTATGTTGACAGCAACCATTGGTATGTACATGACAACAGTAGCCGTATGACCTGTTGTGTGTTGACAGCAACCATTGGTATGTACATGACAACAGTAGCCGTATGACCTGTTGTATATTGACAGCAACCATTGGTATGTACATGACAACAGTAGCCGTATGACCTGTTGTATGTTGACAGCAACCATTGGTATGTACATGACAACAGTAGCCGTATGACCTGTTGTGTATTGACAGCAACCATTGGTATGTACATGACATCAGTAGCCGTATGACTGGTTGTATGTTGACAGCAACCATTGCTATGTACATGACAACAGTAGCCATATGACCGGTTGTATGTTGACAGCAACCATTGGTATGTACATGACAACAGTAGCCGTATGACCTGTTGTGTGTTGACAGCAACCATTGGTATGTACATGACATCAGTAGCCGTATGACCGGTTGTATGTTGACAGCAACCATTGATATGTACATGACAACAGTAGCCGTATGACCTGTTGTGTGTTGACAGCTACCATTGATATGTACATGACATCAGTAGCCGTATGACCGGTTGTATGTTGACAGCAACCATTGGTATGTACATGACAACAGTAGCCGTATGACCGATTGTATGTTGACAGCTACCATTGATATGTACATGACAACAGTAGCCGTATGACCGGTTGTATGTTGACAGCAACCATTGGTATGTACATGACAACAGTAGCCGTATGATCGGTTGTATGTTGACAGCAACCATTGGTATGACATGACAATAGTAGCCGTATGACCTGTTGTGTGTTGACAGCAACCATTGGTATGTACATGACAACAGTAGCCGTATGACCTGTTGTGTGTTGACAGCAACCATTGGTATGTACATGACATCAGTAGCCGTATGACCGGTTGTATGTTGACAGCAACCATTGGTCGTACCTGACAACAGTAACTGTATCACCGGTTATATGTTGACAGCAACCATTGGTATGTACATGACAACAGTAGCCGTATGACCTGTTGTATGTTGACAGCAACCATTGGTATGTACATGACAACAGTAGCCGTATGACCTGTTGTGTGTTGACAGCAACCATTGGTATGTACATGACATCAGTAGCCGCATGACCGGTTGTATGTTGACAGCAACCATTGGTATGTACATGACAACAGTAGCCATATGACCGGTTATATGTTGACAGCAACCATTGGTATGTACATGACAACAGTAGCCGTATGACCTGTTGTATGTTGACAGCAACCATTGATATGTACATGACAACAGTAGCTGTATGACCGGTTATATGTTGACAGCAACCATTGGTATGTACATGACAACAGTAGCCGTATGACCTGTTGTATGTTGACAGCAACCATTGGTATGTACATGACAACAGTAGCCGTATGACCTGTTGTATGTTGACAGCAACCATTGGTATGTACATGACAACAGTAGCCGTATGTACATGACAACAGTAGCCGTATGACCTGTTGTATGTTAACAGCAACCATTGGTATGTACATGACAACAGTAGCCGTATGACCGGTTGTATGTTGACAGCAACCATTGGTATGTACATGACAACAGTAGCCGTATGACCGGTTGTATGTTGACAGCAACCATTGGTATGTACATGACAACAGTAGCCGTATGACCGGTTGTATGTTGACAGCAACCATTGGTATGTGCATGACAACAGTAGCCGTATGACCTGTTGTATGTTGACAGCAACCATTGGTATGTACATGACAACAGTAGCTGTATGACCTGTTGTATGTTGACAGCAACCATTGGTATGTACATGACAACAGTAGCTGTATGACCTGTTGTATGTTGACAGCAACCAGCTGCAGCAGCAGCCACAACAACAGCAGCAGCAACCACAGCAGCAGTGGGGCAACTTCGCCAGTTCAGGCGGGTCTAGCTATGGCGGCTCCACAGCTTACGGCAGCAACAGCAGCAGCACAGGCTTTGGTGGAGCCAGCTACAGCAGCGGCAGCAGCACTGGTTACCAAGGCAACGGCAGTCGGTGGAACCAGTGGGGCAGCGGCAGCACAGGCAGCAGCTACGGCACTGGCAGCAGTGGCATTGGAAACAGCTACCGAGGTAGCAGCAGCAGCTATGGTAGCAGCAATTTTGCTAGTGGCACCTACCAGCAGGGCCTGGGCAGCAGTCTGGGTGGTCAGCAGGGCCTGGGCAGCAGTCTGGGTGGTCAAGGAGGGTGGAACAAGAACAAGCGCAAGAGTGGTCAGTGGAAGGCCAAAGGAGGTGAGATGTCATTGCTGTTTCTTACATTATGTGGTCGTGCCAGGAGCTGACAGTGTCTTGTTGTGTCAAAGTCGTGGACTAAGCGCAGCATGTGGGCAGTGATTAAGGCTGACACTGTACCAATCTTAAGTGGTACGCTTCCATTTCACTGGCTGCCACAGAACTACTCCCAACTTGCACAGTACCACTTTCTCTAGCTGGCATAGTACTATTTGTATTGACTGGCACAATACCACTTTCTTGGGTTGGCACTGCACCGTTTCTAACTGATACATCTTTATGGGCAAGCATTTCTCCACTTCCCTAGTTGACATGGTGCCACTTTTCTAGCCATCATGGTACCACACCTAACTGGCAATATATTCCTCTTCATTTGGTGGAATGGCATTACCTCGATTGCACCATTTCATTTGCTGACACATTACCACTTCAATGTTGGGTATGGCAAAATAAAACTTCATAACCTGTGCCAATATCACTCCTCCACTTGGTACAATATCACTTCAATGTCTAGCACATATCACTTTATTGCCTGGAACATTATAACTTTGCCACCTGGCACAATATCATTCCACTACCTGGTTCAATATCATTCAATTACCTGGCACAATATAACTCGACTGCCTGGCACAATATTACTTGAACGCTGCACAATATCACTGCACTGCCTGGCGAAATATCATTTCATTGTTTAGCACAATTCCACTTCACCACCTGGCATGGTATCACTCTACCACCAAAGATATCACTACAACATCTAGCACAGTATCACTTCACCATGTGGAACGATATCACTTTACCACCTGGCACAATTGCTATTCTATTGCTCATGCGTGGCACAGTTTGATATCAACTGTGAATATTTGCTTATACCTTCTGCAGGTGTTACATTGCTCATATTCCGTTTGTATTGGCCCATATAGGGTCCATATAGGGTCCATATACTGGTGCTTGGTCATTGGTGGTGGATTCTCTCTACATATACTGTACATTAGTGATCTGCAGTGTTGCTGCTGGCAGCACAGTCTACTGTAGATGGATGGTCACGTGTATTGTATCACTGTGGTGTGCTGCCACTGTACTGCAGGCCATCACGTGCGGGTGTAGTGTGGCAGGCTGTATACCTGTAATTTGTCATGCAAAATCTAAATGGTGTTTGTGCCGAAATATTTCCTGGCAAGCTCTCCTGAAAGTGATCACTCGTGTGGCATCTCTTGTCTGCCAGAAGCTGTGTGATTGCATACTTATGTACCTACATTGATGCATCAAGACGTGTGCCTTGAGTCGACCCTACCACATGATGCCCCTGCGTGGGGACAGTCGTATATTGCTGTTTTGTTCATGTGTTCAGTTTCAGCCGTTCTCATTTCTCACTGCTAAGCATCAAGATGACAACATTGACAGTGAGCCAAGACGACCATGAGCCATGTGTCACAGTCAGAGCATGTTGTTGTTGTGTCAACTGAACGAAGAGCAGTATGGATATGTAACATAAGGCATATGTTGATCTGGGTTACATAATCACTGTCTACTGAAGTAATTGACAGAGGTGTCATCCTGTAGAGGTGAAGAGATGGATATTACATAGAATGAAACCACCATTATGCAAGTTTGTTCTTTGAGAGCCCAAGCACGGCCAAGCACCGAGAGGAAGACCTTACCTACATCGACAGACTAATCAAGGACACAGACCTAACAGTGCTAGAACTGTTGAACTGCATGCTGGATAGAAAGATGTGGAATGTTATCAACCTCCAAGGACACCACTCAACATAATTATGTCACATGAGGAGTTCTGAGGAAGGAGCAAAGAAGCCAGTTTAGACACTGTGGCTACCAAGTACCTGTCAAGAAAAGACATCAACACAACTTTGACAATTTCACTGACAATATCGACAAGATGACAGACAGAATTTCGACACACAAAAAACAATCTACCTCATAGACTATCCTGGACTTGACTGACATGTTGTAAAGTTCTGATGAAGATCAATGTAAAGATATGAAGACCACCCTGACGATTTCGTCAACAAAGTATTGACAGACAAAAACACAATGCTGGGCACAGCTGATTCAGCTGATACTCTGCACCAGCATAAGTCTCACTTGCATGGTCTGTCACCTGCATGGTCTGTCACCTGCATGGTCTGTCCTCTTATGCCCTCGGTTCATTCATTGCACTTTGGCGAAGACATGAGCAGGACACGTGCCAAGTCATCATGCTGTTGCTTCTGCTTCTGAATATTGCTAGTGTTGATGTTAACCTTGTTGACGGTTTTGGTGCTGACGTTTACTTGTTGACAGTACTGGTGTTGATGTTGACCTTGTTGACACTGCTGGTGTTGACAGTGTGACAATTTTGGTGCAGACCATGTAAAAAAATGCTCATGTTGACGTTTACCTTGTCAACACTTGTTGTGATGACATTGACGTCAACAGAAATGGCTTGATTTCTTGCCAATGCTGATGTGATGTGATGTGAGAGATGCTCTCTCTTGGTTGGGTCACACACGGCATGTCCCACCATGGAAGAATTGTCAGATTAAACCTGGCGCATATATTTGACAAATTAAGTCAACTGTGTTAGTATTGTTCTCGCTTCAATCTGCCTATGCAAGTTGTGGCATCAACAGTTGTTGATGAAATATAGGATGCGATTTTGTCTTTGTTGTCTCGCGTAGGAAAATGGTGTGCCAAAACAGACTTGTCTGATGTAGCAAGTGGTGAAAATCTGCAAAAGCATCGTTGTTCAGAACCATTACGATAAGATCACAACATATTGCTGATCTCCTCTCTTGTTTTTACCATCCAGACAAATCATGTTGGTTGGTGTGGCTCTACAGCTGCCAAATACATGCAAGATAGCTATGCGTCTTTTGGAAGAGACATTAAAAGTCATAGGTCCCTTCTTCGTGGTGTCTATGCCAGGGGAAGTAAAAGACCCCACACAAGAGGTAAATGTGTAACCTGTCATGGAGTCACTTCACGTACGTCATATAACTGATGGCCCGTAGAAATCATTCAATAAATGTGTAACCTGTCATGGACTCCCTTCACATACGTCATATAACTGATGGCCCATAGAAATCATTCAATAAATGCCAAGTTGTGGTGAAAAAATGGCAGAGAAAGCATTTTCAAAAGAAAATGTCTTCACATATACCTTTATGTATTATCTGTGTAAGTATAGATCGAGTTGAAGTCAAGTTGGTGATGTCATGAACAGGTCTGCCAGGAGTGGAGTGTAAAGCGCTTTGATTGGCCCCATGGACCACATGCGGCGCAGTATGTATAAGTTACCTTTACATCCCGTGTATGACAGTTGACGACTAAGTGGGTTTACCTGCTCAGCTGATACCCAGACAGTAAATGACTAAGTGGGTTTACCTGCTCAGCTGATACCCAGACAGTAAATGACTAAGTGGGTTTACCTGCTCAGCTGATACCCAGACAGTAAATGTTAGTGGTACCTTGTGTTTATACTGTACTGCTTATGTGACTCTCACAAGCCGTCTGTTTCCCAAGGGATGGAGAGGTAGTTAAGTTGCTTGACTGAGATAGTTAAGCACATTGTTCTGACTGACCATGGCTGCCTCGTGGTCAGCAAGAAAGGCAGCATATACGAATACTTGAGTGAGCCAAAGGAAGCGTGTCGGGATTCGTCAACATGAAAGAAACAAGGAAGGATCCATTCAAGGGCGTTGCACCATGAAAGGAAGGTGTAAAGGGATACTCTGCAACATGATAGGTGGCTTGCAAGGATGCTGCAAAGATAAGGAACTGTGACGTTTCAACATAGCATGAAATGTGCAATGATACTGGAAATGTCCAATAATACTGAAAATATGCAATGATGCTTCAACATAATGTGAAGCCTATAGGGATCAGGCGTGGTAGGGATACTGCAACATGAAGGGACACTACACCGTGAAAGGATGCGTGCAAGAATGCTGTCGTGACAGATATAGGTAAGATGGTTTCTGTATCTTCATTACTGGATGCAGGGTTAAATAGACAGCTGAGCTCTATATTTCTTTATTAATCTGGATGAGTGCACTAAGCAGAGTGTTGCTGTGGCAGCTCTGCTAGTGTCCACTAGAATGCACAGCCAAAGTATGCAGCCAGCATGTGATGTATTTGACAACACCTATACTGTCACACAGTTGACATTATCTGGTGCCAGGCAGTCGATGCTGTCTCTGCACAGAACTGATATGGCTGACATTGTGAACTCATTGTGTGTGATGCAGCATTGTTGCGTTTACTGCAGCAGTACCATTCAAGAGGAACTAAGAAGTTAGAAGACCTGTGATGCAGCTGCTACTATGTTGAACATAGTGCAGAAGACAGCAGAACAAGTTTGCACCTTTCATTTGGTTTGCAATGCTTATGTTGTCATTCCTTGGTGTTGGCGGCTCTGCTGGTCATGTCACTTGCTGCTGCTAATGTTGTTGACAGTTGTCCTTGTTTGTTTTGTTGGTCTTTCAGTGGCTGTTACTGCCAATTGCAAAGAGAGTGCAGCATGAAGTCCCAGACTGGCCCTTGTCTGGGCTGGTAAGACCTCTAGAACCATGCTGCCATCTACTACGTGGCCATGGGAATGTCTTATGGTCTGTGTTTCCAATAAACTGTTTGGCGATGGCCTTGGGAATGGGTTAAAGGTCACCTGTACGGCCACAAACAGGTGGCTGCAATAAACTGTGTGGCCATCAAAGTGTGCTTGTACTGTTTGGCCAGAACTCTGTGTATCTATGAACGTGTGGCTGTGTTTGTATGACACAAACTGTGCGGCTATGAGTCACATAGCCACAACCTATGTCCTGCACTGCTGGCATGTCTCTTGTAGGCGGTGCGTCAGTAGAATAAAGCGACAGTGCTTTGTCCCACCACCCCACTACTGGCGCTGGGCCACTGAGTGTGTGTGCAAATGTGTCCATATAACAGTGGCTCATTTTGTCGTTCATCAGCTGCACATTGCAGTGCAGAACCCTGCTCACTGAAGCATGATGCAAACCTGCAGATTATTAATGTTGATGGTGTTCAACAGTTGTGCACTGTGATTGTACTGTGTTTTAATGTTTGTAATTAAATTCTTAAAAGTGTTGTTCAACTCACAAACAGACAAAGAATTTTTTTTCAAATTTTAATCATTGATCCATAAGTCGTATTCCTTTTGCAAACCTTCAACAGTCTTGTTTTCCAGAAGTTGCTGAGTTCCTTTTAGAAGCCCATTTTATAACAATAGGTTCTATTTGAAGGTGCTTTCATTACAAGGATTATTTATGTAATAAACTAATCTGCTTCTGTTCATTTACCTAATTATAGCAGAGTGAAAATAGTATTGGAGATGAAATTCAGCAAGACAGTGAACAGTCTTACTCTTCTGTTGCAGGCAAGAAAGGACGTTGGAACTGAAGGGAAGACTTATGGATGGTGATGTGTATTAACTATTATTCAAGAAACCAGTTGTTCATTTGGTTCATTTGTAAAAACATAATTAACTGAAGACATAGCCTTGCTCTGATGGACTCCACATGCTTTTAAAATGTAGCACCGCTTTTTATTTCTCTTTCGATATATCTGACTCATGAAGCCCATTTGACATCATGAAAGCCCATGGTTACATCATGGTCTGAGGTTTGTCAAGGTCTTAGTTAATATGTAGAGCTACATATGTATTATTGTGCGTGTATTGTCAGTTGATCATAAGTATCATTGTTATTACACTAGTGAATGACTGTAGATCATAAGTATCATTGTTATTACACTAGTGAATGACTGTAGATCGATACCAGTTGATTTTCGGCTTCAGTAGTTGGCAGGCAAAACTTATTGTGGGGGTTCTTCAATACATATCTAGATAGCTGTTGTACATGGTGAGGATTATGAATATACTGTCTTATCTGGAACCTCTGAACGTGTGGTGCTTGTTCACTGTTCTGCTGGGCTGTTTCAATCATTGTAGTCATTTAACCATTCTCTGACAGGATGATGTGGTTATTAAAATCTACATATAATGTATTCTTGTGTATTTTGTGTGCCTACAAGTGTGGCCATGTATGCTTTATCACCCGTGAACGTGTGTACCCGTGTACGTGTGCACCCGTGAACGTGTGTACCCGTGTACGTGTGCACAATGGATTGTGAAGTGTTGATAGCAATGAACCACTTCCTATTAAACCATCAGATGATTGTCAGTAATCGGCTGCACCAGAATAAAGCCATTCAAAACCTTAACACAAGTAACAAGAATTTATTTTTGAACTCTGTTAATGAAGTCAGCCTATGAAACACATTTATATTGCCATCTGGTGTCAGCTTTTAGTGTCTCCACACACCTGATGTCCTTGGATCACTCAGATGTAATCACAACGCATGATTTCACTCATTATGGGCACCAGCTCTCACGGTTTACCAACTTTTGTAATGGACCAAACATAAAACAATAGAGGCTAACCAAAATAATCTACGGATGTCTTAACAATCATTTGTGGACAATGCAGACACAATTTGGTCAATTTATAGTCGTGATTAGGAAGTGGGAACTGTTTTTACTTTGATAAAAACTATGTGTTTTCAAATGCACGATCAATCATTTCTGTCTATGGTATTTGATAATTTGGAGTACACCGTATTACTTGAATGAATAAGTGCATATTACGCAATACGCGTTATATAAAGATCCCACAAAACTACACCCATTTAAGTTCTTGTTTTTTTTACATTTAACAATAGTTTGTTTCATTTCAATATTCGTATTTCAAACAATGGAGAAAGACTGTTATGGGGCGAGAAATCATGTTTTGTTGTTACATAATATAACCACACTACAATCGTATACCAGCATAGATACCTCAAAATAATACGTTTATGAATAACTGTAGCAATTTTTCCTTATGGCGGACTCCTTGCCCAACCCTACCTTAATGTCACAGAAATTAGACCGCCCCAGCAGTCAGTCCTGTCCACTGGTGCTGCGGTGGAACTGCTGAGTTGATCGTCGCCAACACAACCACTGCGTCTAGCGTGCTTGCTGCCTGCGCGCGGGAATGAGACAGCGGAGCATGCGCAGCAGGAAGCCGACATCCTGTCGTCTGCTCTCCTTGGCTGGCGGTTGACGCGGCGACTGCGGCCCGTTGTCTAAGCCGCTCTCGTCGTTGCCGCTTCGTTGTTGGTGGCGGACGATGCGCTCGAGGTGTTTCTCGATGGCCGTCCCGAGCACCTCGGGGTCGTACTCGGCGCCGTACACGTCCCACGTCTGTCCGTACTCGTCGTACTCGATGTCCGGCACGGCGCTCTGGGCAGCGTCCGTCTGATCCGTGGCGTGCAGCGAAGCCGGCCACTCAACGTCCCGACTCGTCGTCGCCGTATTGTAGCTGACAAATGACAGACCGTCCGCCCCGGACTCGCACTCAGAGGACGACGCCGCCGCCGAGAAGTCGGTGGCTGCCGAGGAAGTTCGCGTGAAGATGTCCGGCGTGCCCGTGCTGCCCGTGGCGCATCGGAAGATGCTGAGCAGGTCGACCGTGGAGCAGACGACGCCGTCGTCGGTGAGCCGGTTGGCGCTCTGAGCGGCCGCCGCCGCGGGCGCCGTGCGCGTCGGCCGGTTGTACGTGTCATCGCTGATGGAGCGGCGTCTGTAGGCGGCCCGCTTGGCGTCGCCGTCCGCGCAGTCCGTCGCCCGGCACACGACTCTCTCCGACTGTTCACGTTCTGACAGCGACGCCTCGAACGCTTCCACGGCGCGCTGTCTCAGATCGGCCATGACGGCCGGCTGAGGCAGCATCACGCGGTTGTGGAAGTGTTCCTTGACGCGCATGAGGAGCGAGGGAGATGGCGGCGCCTTGTGCTCCTTGCTCCGCGGCACCTCCGTCTGCAGCAGCGTCTGCTCGGCTGACCGTGACGCCGGCAGGCGGCGCTGTCGGCACAGCGAGCGGGGTCGCGTGCGGCGTATTCCCGTGGCGCCGTCTGGCGGCCACTCGAGCAGCTCGTCGTCGGGGTCTGTCTCGGAGCCGCTGCCTGGCCACGGCTGCTGGCGACACGATAGACTGCGTCGTGCAAGTGGTCGTCTCGTCCGCTCAGTCGCCTCGCGGGCTTCTACCAACGGAATGAACTCGGACATCGCCTTGTGCTGGCGTAAGTCTAGTCTGCGCGAGTAAGTGACGTCGGTCTCCATCGTCCCGGACGCTGTGGATCCTGCAGTGAGAGAGACACACACACACGACATTAAACAATGTACAACAATTGCAAGATATGCACTCTCTCGCGCGCGCGCACACGCACGTACGCACACACACACACACACACTTTGTAATATCTTGTCACCTATTATTCTTTGAGTCGATTTATACTAATCTCAAAGCTTTATTGTTAAACATCCCTGACTACGTTTACGTATGCCAATAAGAAGCAGACGGGATCATAACGAAACTGGCAGACACGGCGCTATTTACTAATACACACATGATGCGTCAGCCGTCTCTCCTATCAGGACATTTGCATCATGTGTCGTTGCATCGTGAAATTGGTTTAATTCTACAGGTGATTATCGATAGATGTTGTCCTTGGTGTCGGCAACGTCTGCTGTCTCGCGGACTTCAGACGACACACCGTCATTCTCCGGACAGTTTGCGCACCGACTTCACATTTACATTTCATTCAACCAACAAATTGTTCTTACGTTGACATTTCCACTGCTCTGTTCTGAGGATTTCAGCAGAATGCATAGCTGCCAACCCGTTTTTCCCATTTTTTTTCTGTTTTCTAAGTCTGAGTACGGAGATCTGTATGTATCGATCATTTTCCGTTTTCTGAAAATTCCGCTCAATAATCTTTATTCGGTCGTTTTTTCTCCGGCGTTGATCGAGTGAGGCGCACGGGCCCGACTCGCACCGCTGTGAGACTCTTTGAGACAAGCATATATAGTCCATGGGCCAGATAAGGGAAACCCTTCCCCCTAGGGAATTTAAGCCACAATGTTTTTTTAAGAAGCTTATAACATACACATTTGAAATTCAGTTGTTTGCCACCTGGAATTGCTGCAATTGTGTTTTGGTGGTTTAATATAACCAGTGTCAACAGCAAAGCTTGAAAGAAAGGACGGGGGTAGGGATAGATAGTAGTCCACTTTATCAACACATATCTGCTGACCATAGCTAATGAGGTGTCATTGGAAAAGTGTTTGAATGTCCTTTCCAACGGTGTTACAGTTAATATATAATTATGCAAGAATGACACCATTATGACATCATACCTGAGCTAGGTTATAGAAATACTCAACATTTCAGTCCACAGGCCAGATAGGGGACCCCTACAACGGAATCCCACCCAGGGAATTTACGCCACAAAGTTTTTATGAAGCTTATAGCATACATATGTGAAATTCAGTTGTTTGCCACCTGGGAATTGCTACAATAGTGTATTTTTGGTGGTTTAATACAATCGGTGTCATTCGCAAAGCTTGAAAGTAAGGACAGGGATAGACAGTAGTCCATTTTATCAACACATATCCGCCGACTATAGCATATAGGGTATCGTTGGAAAGGTATTTGAATACTCTTTCCAACAGTGTTACAGTTAACATATCATTGTACAAGAATGAGGATAGTCAAATATCAGCACGGAATCTCTTTGGACATCTGATAATTCTTTCTGAAGACATCAACTTTAGTCTACAGAAGGTACTGGAATATCCACTTGGTTCCACTTTAGCTACACCTGATGGGCTTCCAGTGAAGACAGACAAGGCCAAACTGATGCTCCAGCTTGAAGATGATGCCGTGCTGGTTCACCATCCTTGCCTTGATGACTTGGGTGTATACGTAGTTGACGGGAACACCCTACTGCAGCACTCACTGCTCTGTCTCAGACATACGTAGTTGACGGGAACACCCTACTGCACTCACTGCCCTATCTAAGACATACGTAGTTGACGGGAACACCCTACTGCACTCACTGCCCTATCTAAGACATACGTAGTTGACGGGAACACCTTACTGCACTCACTGCTCTGTTTCAGACATACGTAGTTGACGGGAACACCCTACTGCACTCACTGCTCTGTCTCAGACATACGTAGTTGACGGGAACACCCTACTGCACTCACTGATCTGTTTCAGACATACGTAGTTGACGGGAGCACCTTACTGCACTCACTGCTCTGTTTCAGACATACGTAGTTGACGGGAACACCTTACTGCACTCACTGCTCTGTCTCAGACATACGTAGTTGACGGGAACACCCTACTGCACTCACTGCTCTTTCTCAGACATACGTAGTTGACGGGAACACCTTACTGCACTAGTTGCCCTGTCTCAGATATACGTAGTTGACGGGAACACCCTACTGCACTCACTGCTCTGTCTAAGACATACGTAGTTGACGGGAACACCTTACTGCACTCACTGCTCTGTTTCAGACATACGTAGTTGACGGGAACACCCTACTGCACTCACTGCTCTGTCTCAGACATACCTAGTTGACGGGAACACCCTACTGCACTCACTGATCTGTTTCAGACATACGTAGTTGACGGGAACACCTTACTGCACTCACTGCTCTGTTGCAGACATACGTAGTTGACGGGAACACCTTACTGCACTCACTGCTCTGTCTAAGACATACGTAGTTGACGGGAACACCTTACTGCACTCACTGCTCTGTTTCAGACATACGTAGTTGACGGGAACACCTTACTGCACTCACTGCTCTGTCTCAGACATACGTAGTTGACGGGAACACCCTACTGCACTCACTGCTCTGTCTCAGACATACGTAGTTGACGGGAACACCCTACTGCACTCACTGATCTGTTTCAGACATACGTAGTTGACGGGAACACCTTACTGCACTCACTGCTCTGTTGCAGACATACGTAGTTGACGGGAACACCTTACTGCACTCACTGCTCTGTTGCAGACATACGTAGTTGACGGGAACACCTTACTGCACTCACTGCTCTGTCTCAGACATACGTAGTTGACGGGAACACCCTACTGCACTCACTGCTCTGTTGCAGACATACGTAGTTGACGGGAACACCTTACTGCACTCACTGCTCTGTCTAAGACATACGTAGTTGACGGGAACACCCTACTGCACTCACTGCTCTGTTGCAGACATACGTAGTTGACGGGAACACCTTACTGCACTCACTGCTCTGTCTCAGACATACGTAGTTGACGGGAACACCTTACTGCACTCGCTGCCCTGTCTCAGATATACGTAGTTGACGGGAACACCCTACTGCACTCACTGCTCTGTCTCAGACATACGTAGTTGACGGGGACACCCTACTGCGCTCACTGCTCTGTCTAAGACATACGTAGTTGACGGGAACACCCTACTGCACTCACTGCTCTGTCTAAGACATACGTAGTTGACGGGAACACCCTACTGCACTCACTGCTCTGTCTAAGACTTACGTAGTTGACGGGAACACCCTACTGCACTCACTGCTCTGTTTCAGACATACGTAGTTGACGGGAACACCCTACTGCAGGCACTCACTGCCCTGTCTCAGACATACGTAGTTGACGGGAACACCCTACTGCACTCACTGCTCTGTCTAAGACATACGTAGTTGACGGGAACACCCTACTGCACTCACTGCTCTGTCTAAGACATACGTGGTTGACGGGAACACCTTACTGCACTCACTGCTCTGTCTCAGACATACGTAGTTGACGGGAACACCCTACTGCACTCACTGCTCTGTCTAAGACATACGTAGTTGACGGGAACGCCTTACTGCACTCACTGCTCTGTTTCAGACATACGTAGTTGACGGGAACACCCTACTGCACTCACTGCTCTGTTTCAGACATACGTAGTTGACGGGAACACCCTACTGCACTCACTGCTCTGTCTAAGACATACGTAGTTGACGGGAACACCCTACTGCACTCACTGCTCTGTCTAAGACATACGTGGTTGACGGGAACACCTTACTGCACTCACTGCTCTGTCTCAGACATACGTAGTTGACGGGAACACCCTACTGCACTCACTGCTCTGTCTCAGACATTTGGAGAGTTGTCTAAGAACTGTTCAGCTGAACAATGCCCATCAACAAAACTGCCGTATGTGTGTGTGTGCGTGTGCGTGTGCGTGTGCGTGTGCGTGTGTAAATGATACCCAACTTCATAAATTATGATTCCATGCTTTCAACTGTGAAATCTAATTATGACGCAACATTTATACATTATAGTATGACGATATTTGTATAGACAATTTATATATCTTTCCATCGATACCACATTTCATATGGTGTGATATGATGTTTAACGTATTATGCGGAAATATCTATCACTACGCCCATGTTACGTTTTTCATTGGTCTTACTTCAAGACACTCCCTGTCGAACAGGCAGCGATTGCCAAGTGGCAAACAACTAGATTTCAAACTGCTATTATATATAAGGTCAAATATTGTCTTGAAAATTCCCGCCGTACGCGCGCGGTCGATAAGCCGGACGACATGCCAAGCGCCACTCGAGTCCTCCGCCCGGAGGTCGAACTTCACAAGACCGTCAGGTCGATATCACGATTCGCACGTCCGACGCTCTCCGCGAGATTGTTCCTCAGAAAGATCCCCATTTTCGCCGAGTGTGCCTGCCGAACGAGAGTTCGCCGCTCCAGCCATGAATCGGCAACAGTCCCCACGTGGGAACACGGGAGAGAACAGAAGTTACGACTTACGGCCAGCGACCAACTACTCCCCACATATGTAGCACCTGTGTGCATAGGCAAGATGTCAACGTATCATCAACTTTTCACATCGGCCAAAGTCACGTCCCCGATGCTTGTGCGCGACGGAAGCGTCGTTCGGGAGCTTCGTTCAACGTTCCGATGCGAGCGACCACCGACGAGTCCGACTCGGAACGACAGGCGATACACTTTACTCTGAGAATCGCACTCCGGACTTAGCCGCTTTGTGGTACGGGATTTCGCATAGAAAATCACTCTTTCGACCGCTGAAGCAACTCCCGCCAGATGCGAGGATGCGATCTGCAGTTTCCCGTCGGCGTCGATGTCTGATACAGGACGCACGCGACCGCATCTCGATATCTCGAGGACATTTTTTTAAAGAGCTAAAGAATTATGAAATTGAGAGCCTGGACACTCTTTGTAGTTTCAGTACTTGCATAAAGTTCTGTTTTTTGAACATAAGTTAAATAAACTGGTACTGTAGTACTTGCACTGGTACTGCAGTACTTGTACTTGACCTGGTACTGTAGTACTTGAACTGGTACTGTAGTACTTAACCTGGTACGGCAGTACTTGTACTTGACCTGGTACTGTATGCCATGAACCAGTACTGTAGTACTTGAACTGGTACTGTAGTACTTAACCTGGTACTGCAGTACTTGTACTTGACCTGGTACTGTAGGCCATGAACTGGTACTGTAGTACTTGTACTTGCACTGGTACTGTATTACTTGCACTGGTATTGTAGTACTTGCACTGGTACTGTAGTACGTGTACTTGCACTGGTACTGTAGTACTTGTACTTGCACTGGTACTTTTAGTACGTGTACTTGCACTGGTACTGTAGTACTTGCACTGGTACTGTAGTACTTGTACTTGCACTGGTACTGTAGTATTTGTACTTGCACTGGTACTGTGGTACTTGTCCTTGCACTGGTACTGTAGTACGTGTACTTGCAGTGGTACTGTAGTACTTGCACTGGTACTGTAGTACTTGCACTGGTACTGTAGTACTTGCACTGGTACTGTAGTACGTGTACTTGCACTGGTACTTTTAGTACGTGTACTTGCACTGGTACTATAGTACTTGCACTGGTACTGTTGTACTTATACTTGCACTGGTACTGTAGTATCTGTACTTGCACTGGTATTGTAGTACTTGTATTTGCACTGGTACTGTAGTACTTGCACTGGTACTGTAGTACTTGCACTGGTACTGTACTACTTGCACTGGTACTGTAGTACTTGCACTGGTACTGTTGTACATGCACTGGTACTGTTGTATTTGAACTGGTACTGTAGTACTTGCATTGGTACTGTAGTATTTGTACTTGCGGACCTGCCTGGAAAATCACCGCTGTGAATTTGATGAGAAAGTATCCTTTTACTGTTTTAGCCTGTGAGAAGACTGTTTTATTGAATGTTTATTTTAATTGTATGCATTCTTTGAGTTAGTAAAATGTATCAGGAAATTTAATCTTGAATGTTGTAAATGTCATTTTTTCTTCGGCTTATGGGGGCTCTGCCCGCTGACCCCCCACCAAATATTCTGGTTTGGGGTTTCTAAAGGTTAGCAGCTATGAGAATGAAATCTACCGAATAACAGTTACAAACGCTTATAAATATGCCAACAGACGCAGAGTCCGTAAGAGAAAAAAAATAGTTGGACTATCGATAAGTCAATGGATTCCTTGTCCACTTACATTCGGTGGTAAAATTGTTCAATCTTGTCAAATCACTGCCCGACCTACCGCCGGGATTTACAAACTCCAACGAAATAATTCGTTTGATGACAATGCCCCAGTGCGCGTTATAAAATCGATGTCATTGAAAGCGACGTGTGTACGTGACACTGTCAGGATACCTGATCAAATCAAAACATCGGCCGTGGGTGTTGTAGACACCTACGCGCAGCGGTGGCTGGATAAAACCTTTGTAACCAAAAGATCACTATCACTGCTAATGTTCACAGCAACAATCCCGCTAGTTAGTAGAACGTCGCTAGTCAAATGTCCGCGTTTCCACATAACTGCTTCGGTCACCGTGCAACGTGCACCGTGCACCGTACGATGGTCGTCGTCGTGTGTACCTGCATAAGCTCCAGGTGTAATGATCGTTTCCACGTAGCTGTAACCAGGCAGTGCGCCAAACGCTTTGAACCATTCACCTGGATTAGAATCAAAATCTGGAATCGATGGGCGAGAAAGTAATCTACGTGAAAGCAATTAACAGACGGAATGTAGATGTACTCGGCAACGGCGATGTCTCATTTACGTCAGGACACATCTAGAAATGACCTACAGCTGCTCTCGCGGGCAGTGAACAGTATGAACAATGCTCCGAAGGCTGAAGCTTGAACAAGCGCGCTAGCTATCGATAGCGTGTGCACGTGACACGCGCTAGCGTGTGCACGTTACACGCGCAGGGCCTTTTAAATGTCAAGACGTCCACCGTGGTAAGGGAAAAGGCAGTGGGAATAGTGGACGCTCGGCACGCCAGGACGTACACACACACGCACACACACACACGCACAGGGGAGAGAGGGGGTATGTGGGGACGCAGAGGGAGGGAGACTACACTACGCCCCTGGCCGTTACGTTGTCGTATGTTGTATTTCGAGCCACTACATGTTAGTTTGTTTTCGATGAATGAGTTCATAAACATCGACGACCAAGCGGCTGTTTCACAAGTGGCTGTCTCACAAGAGTCAATTGTGTTAATTGTCAAAGAGTTTCGGGGATTATTTTGCAGCCACACCCAGTTATAGTCTGGCACGAGAGACGATTATCTTTCAGTCTACCTCTCCCTGTTAGTCTGCTTTCTTGTGTATATATTTCCGCCAGCGCAGCCCCCCCCCAAAAAAAAAAACAACGTACCTACCTGCGACTTCACGGGAACAATCCCGCTAGTTATCAGAACGTAGCTAGTCATATGTCGGCGTCTCTACTGCGTGGGTTACTATGCCCCGTAAGGGAGACCTGGGCTAGTTGTCACAATGTTCAGTTAAAGTCACTTTTTTGTGAAATGTATGTTAGATGCATTATTTCTGTCAACATATACATTTAATTTAGTATTCGTATTAATAACTTGTACCATTCCAATGAGATTCCATATTATAGTTAGGTAGATATGTGAAGTTTCCCAGGCGCCGTCCACTATAACAAGTTGCCCCACTAACGGGGATAGAAGGCAAAGAACGTGTGGATCACAAAGCAAGTGTTAGTCGTACATGTTATTGTTGATGGATTACACACACTTATACACATATACACAGTGTGCATAACAATGTAGGTGTTCACAGCTTCGTATATTAAGCTGTCATGTTTAGTTACCAAAGGGACACATTCCCCGGATTCCTACGTAACAAACAACTGTGAATTATATAAAAAATTATTGAATGGAATATGAAATAGTGAATGGCAATATATATATATATATATATATATATATATATATATATATATATATGTATGTAATGCGACTTTTAATTGATTGAATGATACACACACGTACGCATTCACGCACACGCGCACGAACATCCACATTTTAATTAATCGTGCAATATGTATTAATTGCTCGAATACGGCTACGCCATAAATATTTAACAATATTGCCATCCAAGACAAAACATCCAGATGGCAAGTGGACAAGGAAGCCATTGGATTATCGAGAGTTCAACAATTTGTCATTTGTGCGTAACCCGCCCTTCTGAGATACTTTAAACATAATAATATTCACGCTGCTAGCATTTACAGTACTGGTTGTAAACGCTAGGCTTAACATGTGATCTACTGAATACTGAACATGTGATATACTGAATACTGAATTTCAGTTTAAATTCTACTTGGCATAACCCCTTATACTATATAGTATATATGTTTTTTACTTCATTCACGAAACATTAAAAGTGGCTGCGTCAGATGATATTATGTGGGCATAGCCAAAAAAGTCTTAGGTGGTTATAAAGATGTTTTTGTCCATAACTCGTTAATTTCGTCTTCTTGACTCCCGATTTTTGGACAGCGTGTCTGCTGGTGGACTTTCAACCAAGTAATGCCGATGGTAACTCCATATGTGTGGTATGTTTTCGTAAAACGACTCAACATGCCCATGTATACAACTAGCCCCGGTCTCTCCTACTAGTAACCACCGTCGTCTCTACATGTGTAAGTTTCAAGTATAATCACAATTCCATGTAAATGCAATACCGCCTGGCAGTATGCCAAAACGTATTGGACCGTTCACTATAACATAAATGGAGATAGAGACAGAGAGGATATGTGATATAATGAGAATCTGGAATTAATAAGCGTGAATGCGAAATTGGCGTTAGCCACGCGGCGGCATTTGATAGGTCAAATGTTCTCAACAACGATGAACCGTGATGCGGTGGAGAAGAGATAGAAGAACCAGAAAGAGACTTAAGCGAACTAGGTGATATTACTGGCTTACATCAGAGATTGTTTATGGAATGCCACGCGGCGGCATTTGATAGGTCAAATGTTCTCAACAACGACGAACCGTGATGCGTTGGAGAAGAGATAGAAGAACCAGAAAGATACTTAAGCGAACTAGGTGATATTGCTGGCTTACATCAGACATTGTTTATCGAATGGCTCTCTCTCTATATATATGACCTTTAGCTGCTCCCGTGTGCAGTATAAACAATGCCTCGAAGGCTGGACAAGAATGCTAACGTCAGCCTGTGACACGCACATGACCACTTAAATGACTTCCATCGTGGGAAGGGAAAGGTCGGTGTGAATAGTGGATGGTCAACACTCCAGGACACACACACGCATGCACGCACGCACGCACGCACGCACGCACGCACGCACGCACACACACACACGCACGCACACACGCACACACACACACACACACACACACACACACCGGTAGTCAACTGATGAAACGATGCAACCATTTTTTTGAAACCTGTTTCAGCCTGAAGTGAGTTGGCGATAAGTTATGTTGAGGGAACTGCATTAGTTGCATTGTAAGTACGGAGCACCTGATAAAATCATTATTTGCGGTCTGCCGTCGTTATACCAGCGGATGCCTCCAGCAGGCGACATCGCCACTTTGGATCTCGTGTTGTCGTCAATCCTGGCATCACACTTGGGCGACAAAATACGACAGTTTAGCCCGGGCGGGGTACGAGCTGGACCAACCGCTCAAAGAAACACTTGTTCACAACCGGCATAACCCGCGGAAGAGTCTTCTTGCGGAATTCACCCCTGTTAGCGTTAAGTCAGTAGGAAATATAATAACGTTTCGCCGTAAACTAAAACCATATATGTTTAAACTCACTTATCAGATCCTCAGCGAACCATTCCAACTGTTTACAACTGGAACTGCTAATCGATTAGAAACTGCTTAACCCCTATTGTTTTGGTGCGCTGCCGAGCTTGAGTCTCTCGAGGATTTCAGCGCAGTAGAAATGTATTATATTGTATTATATTATTATTATTATTATCACCTTTATTCGGACTCAAGATCCACAAACATGTACATATTAAACAAATTATAAGTTAGAAATAGTAGCTAGAATACAAATTATATTGTGCTGAGATATGAAGTCACAGCATTATATTCTTCCTTATTTAAGACGGCGTCATTGTTACAATTTATAAACCTATAGACCAAAGCAACATCTAAAGGTATACATTCAGCAATTAATGGTATTAAATCTTTGTGCGAACCATTGTATGCACATCTTGTTAAAACTGTCATGCCACAGTGGCCATAGTTGAGATCCGTACAGTGCACAACAATACTGATGAAACAATTTGTTTTTGGTGACAGTTACAAGTTAACCAAATATAAATCTATTTACACTACAGTTAAATTTCTTTACCACCATTTCATACTTATCGGTTGTGCTAAGTACATTTCCCATATGTATAGTTTTCTCATATCTAGAAACATCCGTACCTTTTATTTTAAAATGCGGATCAGCATCCTTCTTGTTGTACAGCAATAGTTTGCTTCTTGATCCGTTAAACAACACATCATGTAGTTTGGCATATTTTTTTTATATTGTATTGTATTGTATTTGTTTGATGTGCACCCAACGACAGATTGAAAGTCATCCATTAAACGATGCCGCACTGTCAGCAGGAAGGGGAGAAGTGTGGACGGACTAGGCGTTCACTGGAGTAAACACGAACCAGTAATAAACCGACGAAACTGGAACCGCAATTGACCGACTAAATTCAGGTGTAAGCGACATTGGGTTTGGCCATAACGAACCATACATACGTTCAACTCAACCCGCCGCACTCACCGTACACTGACAGCCTCTTGTGGTGGGTGTTGAACACGAACGTATTTACGTCATCCACAGAGCCCTGTGACCCTATCCTGCCCCGTAGGCCGTAGCGGTCTCATCGTTGTATATCGCGCAAGTTGCCAACGGCAGTCGAAACTTTCGTTATCCACCAAGAGACGCTGTCTTCAAGCCAATACAAAATGTGTACGTGCACTAGACGAGCGCTGCCTGATATCACGCCATAATGATGTCATTCTTAGATGTTAATAAACACCACGTCATTTAATACTAACTACGGAGCGTCGGTTCCATCAAGTAACGATGTCGTTTCCGATCAATAGGTGTGTATGTCCCTGTGGCGTCCAGTAGTTATGCACAGCGTCTTCCGTTGAGTAGTTCTTTCAATGTGTGGCGACTCCGGGCGGACACTAGAGCCACATTGGTGGAAGTTGGTGGAAGTGGGTCCGGGGAACCATGCACGTATTTTATTTTCAAATTCCACCAGTGCCAAAAATATATCGGATATCATAAATTGGAAAAGTATATGTCGAGCTCCATCACAATCTATATCGTTGATATATCATTAATAAAATCGAAAAGAGGCTCAAATAAAATATTTTTCCATTACAACAATTAGCATGATGCCCCATTAGTGGGGTACCATGCTCAGGTACGTGGGGTACCATGATCACAGATACCGTGTGGACTAACTGTTTCATTTACCAAACTATTAAGGCTAGTTATCGTTGTGTAACGTAACTAATTCGTAATTTTTATTTTATTTTACACGCTTCAGTTTCTAGTGTCAGGCAAATAATCACACAATTTGTCCTTCAAACACTTTCATTGATAACTAACCATGCCAGGTAGGCCTATGCCATAAGCCATATGCCCTACTCCGTAGGCATAATATTCCCAGAACGGGGCATCGTTTTCACTCGGGGCGATATTGAGATAAGTCAACACTAAACACCACCATCTTCTTCGTGCAGTTTGTATCACTGGAGCAGACAAGCGCGCAATAATGTCATAAAACGGCACATCGACGATGTCTTCCTCGTCAGGGATCGTGAAGCGGTTAGCAGTAACACCCTCCTTACTACATTTGAGAAAGGTGACTTAACATTCGTCAGCAAATGTGTGGGTATAACAATCATACTCACATAATGGCGTATGGCCTGCTTAGATGCAAACTTCACCAGATGTATTCATTTGGAGCAAGAGTGGTTGCATCATATTCTTCATCACCACTGCCATTACTTCGCCTGTTCAGCATCTGACTAGATCCGAACTTCTAGTTGTCTACATGATGCTTTCTTTGTAGTCTTCGGTGGTTTAGGCCACTTCTGTTTGAGCATGTCTTCAGTGAGTTGTCTCAGGCGTGTCTGTCAAGAAACGTCATCGACCACGGTTTCTTCCTTTAACAGGCTGTGTTCATGGCTTTACTTCCTTATAAGGTCTGATGTCACTTGGCGAGTACTGCAACGAATATGTCGATATTGATGGCCAGTTATGCTGCTCAGGGACATGATACGGTGCTGTCTGCTGCTGTGGTCCAGGAGGTAGTGTTGTCCCCTGCTGAGGTTCAGGAGATGGTGTTGTCTGCTGCTGCCGGACAGGAGGCGGTGTTGTCTGCTGCTGCCGGACAGGGGCGGTGTTGTCTGCTGCTGCCGGACAAGAGGAGGCGGTGTTGTCTGCAACTGCTGCGGGATAGGAGGAGGCGGTTCACTTTCATTTAGTTTGTCTGTCACCATTGACGCAAGAAATTCATCTTCACCAAATACATCTTTGATGAAAAGGAACATACTACTTACTCGGAATCCCGACTGAATGTTTGCTAGCACGAACGCTTTCGGATAGGCAA